>SSNP01000012.1:6616766-6639938 GCA_006937955.1 Pachypanchax playfairii
TAACCTGGTTGCTGTTAGGAAATTTCTTGACTTGCAACTGGAACATGGATAAGTTGGATGTGATTTGTCATTTTCAGATCTCAGTTTAGACTTAAACAGAACACAGCATCTGATGCAACTTCCTGTATCCTTTTCTTTTTGCTTTGTTTTTGTTCTGAGGAAGCGCGCAGAATTAGATTTTCCATCTCAGCGTACTTTGAGCTTAACTGTTAAAATTTGCCACATTTTCCAAAGTTTTCAGAGACGTTTTGAACCTTTTTTTTAACTTCTTGTCTCACTCCCCCTTAGAGCCACAAAAATAAACTCTGCCAAAGAAAGAGAGGCAGACAAAGCAGTGAATGCAGTTGAATCTTTGTGGCGGTCACAAGACCGTTATGAATCTTTAATGCGAGCTGTTGCAGTACCAGGGAGAAGAAATGTGCTGAAAACATGATTATGGACTCCTGAGGAGGAGGAGATTGTTGACTGAGAGAAAAGTAGATAAGAGATTTCAAGTAAACAGCAAGGGAAAAAAATACTGAAGGTCACAGAGTTAAAGAGGAGGCAACATTTTTAAAAGCTTGTGTTGCTTGAGGCAAAGACAGAATTTTGAAAGATTAACAGCAATGTGTCTAATAAAAGTTTAGGTTTATACCATTTAGTTTGACAGAAATAAAGCAGAGTTGCGGTCGTCTGCTCCGGATGTCATCGTTGCATCTTTTGTATCTAAAGTTGTTTAAGAGGCCCTTCCATTAAAAATGTTTTTTCTGAGGTTTCTGTTGAATATTTTAGCTCCACAGGTGTTCTTACCTTCATAGTGGGTGTGAAAACAGGTCAACAACTTCTCTTTCAGTTTTAGTCTCTCAAACTACGCAGGTGGCGATAACACCCGAGTTCTCCCGAGTCTGAACGGCCTGTATCTGTTTCGCCACAACTCCTTTGTTTGTTAGTATTCATCAACTCTCGCAGTTGAAACCACGCCTAGCATGTTGCTGGCTAAGAGCTGTAGCATAAGACGTAGCAAACAGGAAGACACGACGTCTGACGTTGCCATGCCCGGCAGGTCAAGAAAAAATATACCTTGCTCTCATAGGCTAGTTTGTTAGCCAATCAGAGTCCAGCAAATTCTAATAATGAATATGAACGAGCTGCTGAAGAAGCAGCCTGACGGAAGGAGCCGGACCTGCCGAATTTTAATGCAGAAAGATTGAAAGGTCTGTTAATCAGTGTTTCCTGACGTTTTTTAGATATAAAATGTTTCATATTACTGGTTAATACTTAAGAAATAACCACAAAGTCCTGCAATTTGTATGAACTGGCCTCTTTAAGAGTAGCTGTACATCTATCAGTGTGTGGCAGCATGATTTAACTTTTACTGTACAAGGCTGTTCAGTCTGTCACTCATTCTGCAAAGCGATTGCTTTATCTCACTGTCTGTCCCCTTTGTCATCCGTGATTAAGGTTTATATAAATCAGTGTGTGTGTGTGGGCGAGTGCCTGAAGAGATTCCTGTTTAGACACCAGATGAAGGTGCATCACTGTCACACACACCGTAGCACAGACGGGAACAGAGTTAATGTGATAGTGGAGATGTTGAAACATTCTTGTGAAAAAAATAAAGTAAAAATTTGGCTAACCACTGAAATTGTCAAAAAATAATATTTTTATTTTGGTCTGATTTGACCTTTTGATTCATTGATAAAACTGTTTCAGTAAACAGAGCAATCGCAGGATAATAGATTACTGAATAATAGAGAAATGGAACATTAATTTCTTATGAGATATTTTAACATTTAATTAGCTCTTCTGTTTTTTTTTTTGCTCTCACCAGTGAATTTTTATTCTCCCCAAACTGAGTGAGGAAATCCATGTCTGCTTCAACCTGAATGATGTCACATCTAATGCATCGTTAATGCATTTTAAAAGTATTGTGAAAGCTTATTTCACATATTTCTGTTAGATTAGTGTGACCTCATGCTTAACAGCTTGAATCCAATTTGACAGCAAACCCTCCGGCAACATACGATGTGTAGAAATTTACCATTTTAACAGTGGGAAGCCTTTTTTTATGTGACAGTGGCACAAATTGCCACGAGACAGTGTTGTATAAAGACATGAAAGTGTGTTTACTCATCTGATCTTCCTCTCATCAAACAGAGGACGTATTTCCCAAAATGCCTGCACACTTTGTCTTCCAGTTTGTCTCATATCTCAGTCATTTTTAATTTGTGTGTGTTTGTTTGGATGTGTGGCATTGCTGTATTCTCTGTTCCATTTTCGACATACATTTCTTGTGATAACAGGAGCTGCCAGTCGATCAGCTTGGTTTATTTATGAGTCGTTTTTACCTGCTTTGGCTCAGTAAACAGACAGCGTCAGCTCTAAATTAATAAGGCCCTGTTTGCTTGTCAAAACAACCCATTTAAGACTTTTCCTCTGTGTTCTCCTCTCTTTTTGCCACAGCTTTGATATCAGCAAGCTGCTGCACCAACAACTGTAGAAATGTCAAGCTATGGGACAGGTAAAAAAAAAAACTTTGCCATCTTCCATCTTTTTTTTTTTTTCATAAACCTCTTTCATGTTAATTAGAGCCTCTAAAGGAAGAAGAACAGAAAATGAAGGTCATTGTCTGTTCTTTTCACAGGGGTCCATAATACTGTAATGAGCTCCTATTATTCTATTTAACTAAGCAGTGTGCTTTCTTTAGCTGATGACTTGAAGCTTTTTCTCTTCTTGTCATGTTGGAGGATTTACATTTACAAGATTTACATGAAATCAAAAGGTCTGACTGAGCAGCTGATTTATGTCAATATGTCCATTTCATTTTCAGGATCAGGTGATAAACAGATTATAGTCCGTGATTCTTGTTCATTGCAGAGTTGCGAGGTGTACTTTACCTATAAGCAGCATCTTCAATCAAGCCTCAGCAGGAGGCTGAAATGATTGTTAATATTTAATGAGAGCAAGACAAGGCACCTGCCCCAGGAGGACAGTGGTCACCTGTCAAATCCTGTTGTTGCACAACGTACATGCACATAATCCCATAAACAGTATAATCCCAACATGAATGTGTTTATCCATTGCAACCTTTCCCATCAGACTTCCAAAGAGCGTTTCCTTCTTTTTTCTCAATAGTGTTCCACTCCCTCCCTCCTCTCAAACAAAAATATCAGGTGAGAAAAAAAAAAAAACATGCACTTTGTGTCAGTTGATGATTTGCAAGCTCAGAGAAAGGGAGCAAAGATGTGCTAACAATGCAGACCGAAGTCGAGTCCTGCAGATGTCCCTCAGCTCTCTGTAGTGTTGGAGAACAAGATGTAAGCAGTAAGAAAACATCCTGATAAGCAACACAAAAGTCTGCAGAAATGAAGCTCTTGTCATGGTTTCAGGTTTCTGTCACTTGTTCTGTTGAAACCCAATTTGTCTGTGATCAGGTTAAGTTATTAGATTTAGTTAGTTTCAAAGGTTTTTGTCAGTGAACCCTACTTCCTGTTTCATTTTCATTGGTGTGTGTTTGGTTAAGTTTACTTCCTGTCTCTATGACACTGTAGATTTGTTTTTACAATAAACTCACCTGTATTTGTCTTTAACTTCCTCAGGACTGATATAGTTTGTCAAAATGAACACACACATTTACACATCTCGAGAAAGACTGTGTTTAGCGGAAACATTTGTTTAATAAGTTCCTTTTCTGTAACATATAAAGTAGGAGTTGTGCGACACATTGTCACTTTCTTAATGTATATGTTGTTCTACTGTGCTTATTTATTTATTTATTTATTTATTGCAATTCATTCAGTTCCAGCTGGATTTGGTTGTGCAGCTATCATCAGAGTATATGTGCAGATTAGATTCAGATGAATTTACACAGATCCCAATCCAATCAAGTCTTATTCACTTTTATAGTATGAACCAAAATATTCAATATAACAAGGTTCAGGATATTAATAAAAAAGAAAAAGGCTATTAAGGAACCAAACAGAATGAATCAATTCTTATAGTTCAATCCGTATTTCTATTACTGTCTCTGAAAGACAGTAAGGAAATTAAAAAATCCCTTTTTTATCATTATCTTGCAAAAACTCACATTCTATTCTATTTATTGGCATCATTTAGTCATTTATATGTAGATGTTTACTTTTGTTTTACCAGGAAGGTCCCACTGAGATAAAAGAGAGTCCTGGGCGGGGGTTGGGGAAAACATGGGTTGAACTAGCAACCCTCCGACTGGCAGCCAGCCTCTGCTCCTCATGTAGGTTATGTGTTAAAAATGGAAAAGCTGAATCACATTTGGAGATATTGGGAAGGAAATATAAAGATGACAGATGTTTCCAGGTGAAATAGCAATTTACAGCTTGTTATGCAGTTTTATAAATCAGATATGTATTTAGTATATAATTAATTTAGCTTTTTACCATGAACACTAGCGTTAAAACAAAAGGACAAACTCCACCTTACAGAGGAGTCGGATGTGGTCGATTAATGAGTTAAACTGAGGGCTCAGCTAGTTGAATCAGGTCTGACTCTATTAAGATGCTCTATTTTTAGGGTGTATGAAAGATGTGGTCCAGCTTATCCAAAAAGCCTTGCTTAAAGAAGAGAGCAACAGAGGAGGGCAGGACTCGGTTGTTTTCATTTTTTTTTTTTCTGGGGGTTCTATGTTTCTGCTTTTTGCTGCTTTAATAAAAGCCTAATTACATTTATCATGTTCAGTTTCATGCATGATGGCTCTTTAGCCCATACCAACTCACATGTCCCAGTAATTAAAGTCTATTCCAAAATTTCAGTGAGATAACATATGATTAAGTCTTTAATCTAACGACCTTATTGTGTTTTAATGGGCATCAAAGAATCAGTTCAAACCCAACAGCCTGCGAAAATCTATCAAATTACACACCACATCAGCTTCACTTGTGTTTAGTGAATCAGTTTCTTTCAACCAATCAGAATGTGTCTTGGCTTGTTACACTAACATCTGCAGGTTTCTGTCTGTCACTACGGCTAACTGAGGGTTTTTATTAAATATCTACAATCCACTGAGAAGAATGCAAGAAAAATAAAAAAACACAACTAAATTCTTTGCTCTTCAGTCCAAACTTACAGGTGTTTATTGTTATGTATGTATGTTATGTGTCATTTATTTTTAACTTAGTGAGTTCAGAATACATTTAAATTAAAAATGCTTCTGTTTTGTGTTTCTTTCTACAGCTTTGATGCATCCTCTTGACAATCTGCCCACCTACACCTCTCTAAAAAACGAGGGGTAGTTCTGGTGCAGCCGTCCTTTGAATCTGGCCTTGATAGTCTCCCAGGCCCCTGGAAACCACCCTCCATGGCTCCGGACAGTCTGTAGCCCCAGGCCTCATCCGTGTCCACAGTCCTTGAAACAGCCTGCCTCCATGTTTTCATTTCTACATATCAGGAGTTTGAACGTGCAAGATTGAATTTTTTATTTGATTTGGTGAATGATGTTGAGTTGGACTCATGAGGACTGTGACAGCTAATTGGATCAGAGTGGATTTATCGCTGCTCCAGCTGTGGGATCACTGCCTCTTTGAGAGAACCACGGAGGGACAATGAACAGGACAATGCTCTGTTTGTGCTGCTATCCTCTGTTTACATACGTAGATCATCACTGGAGAAGCACAGAAAACTTTCTGCTGTTCTAAACATAACATCTCTTTCCCACACATTGTTCTATCAGACCCACTTTCTCTCTTCTTCTTGACCTTAAGCAACTCATTATCTGCAAAATGTATAATGAGGATGGTGAAATCTGATGTTCTGCATCTCAGTCTCAAATACCAGATGATCACATGATCGCCAACGTCCACATCATCATAAAAAACATTTTTTTCTGCCAACCGATCTTCAAATAAAACATATTTCTAAAAGATATTGAAGCAAAGAAAAAAAAAAGCTCTTCCTGTGTCTTAAACCAAGATGGTCGACATTAGCTGCTGACAGATGTTCTAGTTCTGCAAGATGCAATTATCAGGTGTAATTTTTCTTTTTTGTATTTTTTTTCTCTGCTCCTTTAAAGCGCCTATATTGAAGCTAAGGTGAAAGTGATATGTTTCTCTATATTATTGTTTTTTTTTTTACAGGGAAGTGAAGTTCATGTAAAGAAGTAGATTATTGGATTAGTTTTCTATATATATCTATATATCTATATATACAAATATGATATGATTATTATTTTTGACTTACTGGTATTAGAACTATTATATGAAAATGCATATGATGAATCAAATAATAAACAGACCTCTTTATCTAAAGGTGCATCATTTGTTAATGTTTTTGTTTTGTGTACTACAATGTTTTAGTAACCGCTTACATAAACACTGAAGCATTTTATTTATTTATTTTTTTTTCATTTTCATCACATTTTTTAGTTCAAATCTCCTTTAAATTTGAGTACAAGATCCAATTTATTCTCACAATGTCTATTTTTGCCTGATTCCTGGATTCAACGTGAACTAAAATCATTACACAGATTTTTTCAGTTTGTTTTACCTATCACATGAATAATTCCTAATTTAATATTTAATTGATTAAACGTTTATTTATTAACATATTTATGTTTGGTAGATGTATTTTCTCTAAGGGGAAAAGAAGCAAATGCATTCCCTACAATGTGCTTCTTTTTTGTATTTCCCATTTTAAAATATTTGTTTTCTTCCTTGAAAATGTGTGAAATTTCATGGAACTCAAACATCACAAAATGTCAGCAGCCTATATGTTTTTACATTTTGTGAGATGCAGGTTTATTCCAGTTACTAGGATTAAAAAATAGACTTTTTCATAATATAAATGTTTCTGTGGTTGATGTAGATAGACAATTGATGAGCTTGTGCAGATGCATTTGCACATCAGAATGATATTTTCACCTTATTGTCGAGACATCGATCCCACTTTGTTTTGTACAACCACAAACCCAACATATGGATCAGGCTTATCATGAAAACATGAATGAAACGTATAACAGCTGAATAAAATATTCTAAACATCATTAGACTGAGGGTGAAATCTGGAGCTGCTCTGTGTGTATTTATGTAAAAGTTTGAAGTAAATAATGACCTATAATAAAACACCCCCGGGCCGATTGGTGACACAATGAGATGCTCATGTTACCTCATCTCATCCTGTAAAATAGGAAACAAATACATCATCCTGTTAAGAATTTCCTGTTGGAGACGTTCCATCTACCTTTGTTTTGAACTATTTTCTCACATCCTGCAACATCTGCAGGATGCTAAGGATTCATACCATCACATGAGGATGTGGACAATGACTTGTTATTCTTCTAAAAGTGAACAACCAGATGGAAATAGAGGGAAAACTTCCTGTCTCAATTTTAATCTGAATGCATGACATTATCTGAAAAGCAATTTATCTTCATTTAAAACTTGTGGTAAACATTTGTCATAATGACTGTAAATGGATTCATAAGTCTCAATGAAAACCAAAAGATGAATCCAATGAATGCTGCTGCTGTGGGAGCAGGTGGATATCTGAAGGCAGACGTGAGGTGAGTTGACTTCTGTCTCAACGATTACTGAACACAATTCACACAGTACACAACTGTTTAAATCTTACCATTTGATCTTTGCAGGTTGAGAAGAGGAGGGCAGGAACCAACACACCAAGGATGAAGGAAGAGAGGAGTTTGAAGAGGTGAGCTGTGAGCTGATAGGTCTTTTCACAGGGAGATAGTCTTTATGGCAGCATGAAGGATTTTTGCAGATAAACATTGTAGTTCACACAATGGAGATCTAAGAAAAAACAGCCAGTTGCTTCTTTCTGCAAAAACATCAGCCAAGCTTTTTTATGTGGGATCTAATTTTCAATTAATTATAGGGTAAAAACTTTTCCCAGTAAGGCCACCAACTGTTCATCAGTTCCTTCCCAGAAGCCATGACTGTAGCTGCCCCAGTTCTCAATGTAACAATCCCTTTCCCTGTTGCTCAGTGCTTGTAAATGTGTCATCAGCTTCAGATGGGTTAATGCAGAGGTCAAAAGCCTGTATAAGTAGTAATTTAGAGTAAAATAATAATAATTTACTCAATTTGGGATTAACTCATATCACTGGACTTGTTTATAGTTATTAGTGTTCAGGCAGGTCAGGTCAGGGGGGTTAGCGCTTGCAGATTTGAGCACCATCTTATAAAAAAATGTGTTTAAGTGTAGCAACTAGTGCAAGTGAAAAAAACAAAAAACCTGAAGCTCACTGGCTTTGATCTGACTGCTGAGAGTCATTAGAGCTTGTTTATTGGCCCCTGAAACTCTGTTTAATGAGGGTCTGTGCTGTGCTGGTGTTTGAATTACACATCTTGGCACTGCTGTCGTATCAAACTCCTATGGGAACCTCTGCTGGGCTGACTGAGAGATCTATTGGACTGTTCTGATCTCCTTGTTTCTGATGTGGTTCAATTCAGGGAGAAACACCAACCTACCTGTTTACAGGTGTGTGTATATGCAGAGGAATCTGGGGGAGTTTACAACAGACTAATAGCTTTTTCTTAGCTTTTCTTGTTTTAAAGGTCTGAAGTCATGTTATTTTTTTTCCATTTCATGTCAAGTTCAACATTTAAACCTTCTTTTAGCATTTTTATTTGAGTGGTAGAGAGAGTAGGATAAAAATGACTGAAAATAAATGAATGTGTGTTTGTTGTTCAGTGATGTTTCTGGGATGTGAGATTCACAGCAGGCTCTTCGGGACACACCCCTGCCTGCTCGTTCAGGAAGACGGAGTGTGAGTGGTTATATATTGATTTGTGTGTATCTGTGCATTCTGTTTCATGATATAATGCTGCCGTTTATGTGTTTGTGCATCTGTGCATGGGTAAGAGCATGCAGCACCCTGAGCTGCACTGCTGCATTGCAGCACACTTTGCACATCCCGAGGTCGCCGTCGTCCTCTGCCGGGGCACTCTTCCAAGGTCGCAGCAGGTCAATCCTTCCCATCTGCATACCCAGCCGCTGCGAGGCTAAATCTGCAAACTCCAAATCTGTCCGCTGGTAAAACAACAAGACACCAGTGAGAACCTCAGTGAAAGAAAGAACAAACACTGCAGCTGCATGATAACAGTAATCCAACAACTAAGAGACATGAAATTCACCCAAATGATCAACAAGAGATCAGCTGCTGCAGGAAAAACATCCAAAGACATGAACTGAGGTCGAATGTTTAGAAACTTTGACTGTAGAGCTACAATATTTGCAGTTTATATGCTAGAATGAAATTATTTTTATGGGAGCTGTCATGAAGCATGACATCACAGAAAAAATATAATTACCTTGTATCTTCTTGCTGTTATGAAAAACAAACAGCAAGAACAAGGTAGACAGAAAAACCTAATTCATTGAATGTTTAGTATTTAATTGACAATCTCCATCCTGATACACACACAAACAACAGAGTGGAGTCCAGTTCTCAGGTATCTGTTTGAATCTTTTTTTTCCCCTCAGTTAAATATATTTTTTCTTCTCTGCAGTGCAGCAACAGATAGCTGGTACGGATCCAGCTTTTAGGCACAGTTTGAAAGAAAGAACAAAAAGAGCTAACCACAACAGAGGGCTCCTGTGTAACGTGTAAAATTAGCTTAGGAATCTTTTTATTTCCTTACACTCACAGATTTTTGGGCCATCACCTGATCCAGAGGACGTTTACATGTGTGTCATTGTTTTCATTCAAATTCTAGTTGTTTTCTTCTTCTTTTTTTTTACATTTAGGAATGAAACAATTAAGGAGCTTTTGGTGAAATATATTTGGTCACAGCTAACTGAGTTCCCATCTGACAATCCCCTCCTGATCTGACTTCTGAGAACTGTTTTATGAGAAGCAGCTTGTTGTACAAATAATAAACTTCAGCTCATCTGTCATGATGTTTGGGGTTTTATTGCTCTGTTTCATAGGGAGGATTTCAGTGGGGATATAAATATTTTATTGTTTGGATGCAACAGAAACTGGCAGTTATTGACTGTAACACAACAAATGCTCAGACATTTGACTGTGAGAGAACTTTACTTTGAAATCAATGACATGTCTGTGATTCTGATGTAAAAATATAAACCAAACATGGGATTTATTTGTCTGCCTGTTAGGAACTCCCACCATGAAATAAAAAAGAGCTACATTTTTTGAAAAAGTGGGATCTGAAGGCATTATCATATTTTTTTTTTTGTAGTATGAACATAAACAATAAGACATTTGTTGTGTTTTTAATACACTGAACTAAAAAAATATATATTATCAAACACTTGACAATAGACACAACCTCCAGAGTTCTTGAATCTGTTTGTCACCAACTGAACCAGCCAATCTCGCTGATGCGCCATACGTCTTAGGCTGATTTGCAACTGACTCGTCTCTAAAACGATAGGAGTTAATTACATCCTCTAATGACTTCACTATGAAGCTAATGACCAACAGAGATAACAGATCTGTCATTTCCACTCTGCACAAATCTTGGCTGCAATAATAGAAGAGATATTAAAATGTTCACAGTTAATTGTGAGGACATTTGATATACAAGAGTTCCAGCAGAGAGGATGGCTGATCCCTGTAAACCTGACGTGTAAAGACTCATTTAATCTGTAGGGAAACAACATGGCTGCCGGTGTTATGAGTCCTGGTAGGTTAGAAACATGGAACTTCATCTACAGAAAAGAATAGTTGTTAGGAGCAGGTTTTTAGTGTGGCAAATAAGGGTAAAAGAAAAAAGAAACAGGTACTTCTGATCCGGAACCAACTGGACATCTCCAATCACAAAACAGAGAACTTTCCAAATTTAGTTTCTTTATTAAAGATAAAGAATGAAAGCTAAATGATCGTAAACATGTGACAGGGGGAAAAGTCTCCTTTGATTAAATAGTTTGACCATTTTTAAATTTTTTTAAATTTAATTTCGGAAGTATTGCATTTTTTTGTTTGGACCAATCACATGACACCTGAGTCTGATTTTAGTGGTTTTGTTATCCACCAGCAGATCCAGAACCTCAGCAGGCTTCTGTTTGCATCCAAACATGTACAAATGCAGCTGGATGGTTAAATCTGTTTCATGACACAAAATTTACAGACTACAAATTGGAGTTCTAGAGACTAAAGCTTGAAAAAATCTCCAACATACATACTGACTGACTTCTTGTTGTGTCTTTATTTTTCAGTATTTTATCTCTTCTATTTAGGTATAGGTATACTCTAATATTTAGATAAAATTTGTTAGACAATAAAACAAAGAGAGGGAATGATTCATCATACTGACTCGCGTCATGGGACTTTGTTGTTTTGGTTTTGTAGAGTGAGGGACAGGTGTGCTGTTTGATGGATGTGCGAGAACTAATTCCAGGGAAGATTCAATTTATTTGCAGATGTGATCTGTGAGTAATTAGCAGTTGATTTACTAAAAGCAGAGCATGATTATGCAATCAGAGGCCTGCACAGCTTGCACCCTAAGTGCAAGTGAAGGGACATATACAGGGGGCATTTCAGCAGTAGGATGTGCAAGTAAACTGTTATTTTTTACTATGTTAAGGACTTTTTATTTATTTAATCATACTAACTAGTACTAACAAGTACCAGTGAAAAGCCAATTGCATTTAATCTTTGAGCCCGTATCTGTACAATTCTCACCTGTATTGCAAAGAGTTCAGAATGAACCATGTCATGCAAAAATCGATTGTGTAGGTTGTTCTCATTAAACGTGTCTTATCGTTGTATCTTACTTGGTCTTATCGGTGTTTATGCACCAGCTTTGGGGATTTCAGAGATTGTTACTCCATCGTTCATCCTTTATTCCTTGATGCCGAAGTGAGATAGTTGAGTATACTCCGAGCTGATTTGCAGTGACAGCAGAGGATGAAGGCAAAAGGAGAGTTTGAAATCACAAAGAGGCCAATGAGGGACTGAGTGACTCGTTAGGACAGCGAAGAGAAAACGAGCCTGAAACGATCACGTAATGCTGCAGTTTTCCTCCGTGCTTGTCTTTAGTTTTTAAAGTTATTTGATAAGTCAGTATAAGGTATTTGTTGTTTACATGCAGAAAGTGTTGCAAAGTAAAACTGTAACAAATAGTGAGTTATTATTACAGATTATTATAAACAAATGAGTTCTGCCTTTATTACTTTGTCTTTTTGATAAATATTTGCATGCTTGTTCATGGAATATTTAAACAACATTGTTCAGGTTAAAAAAAAATATTTTAAATAACTACGTACAATGTTCACACAGAAGATGTTGGAAATGATGCTCTGTATTCACTGCAATTCTCTAATCTCAATCAAAACACAGCAAATATTTTGGATTTTGTCATTGTAACATGCTGCTATGTCATTTGATTTGAATTGGACCTCTTTATCATTGTTTTTTATTATAATTGTTTGGTAAAACATGACTTTATTGCTCTTAATATGTTAATAATGACCATACCCATACCATAACCATGGTATGGTTAATACACAGGGAAAATGGCTGATGACATTTCTAAAGCTAAACATGCTTCACGTGAAATTCTGTGAAAGCCAGTTAGTTTTTATATAGTTTATTAATGGGTAATAAGCTAATAATCAGCTGCATGTGGATTGAACATTTACACCCATCAGGAAATATCACTAAAAACAGGATTCAACCATTCAGAGTTCTTAACTCTGTGCTTGTCTTTCTCATCTGACATCATGTCTGCAGAATTTAATAAATAAACAAGGCAGCAGAGAAAACCCAGAGTCATGCTTGTTGGTGTAAAATGAAGCTGAACGAGGGAGGGCCTCAGCTGGACTCAGAAAGAAGCAGATTTGGATTCACTGCATCGCTGGAAGCCACACCATCTATTAGATGCACCTGATACACTGAGAAATTCTCTGATGAAAGATGAATACACTTTGTTTTTGTCTGTCAGATACGGAGCTGAACACACATCAGCTGTGCAAATGGGATTCTTTTAATGACCTTTATGTTGCTCAATCAGGTTTCTGCAAAAGATTCATTCAAGTACAGAGTCTCTATAACAGAGATTACTTCAGACATAAGCCTTCTAAATGACTAACAGGCATGCACGCACACACACACACGCACACACGCACGCACACACCACGCACACACACGCACGCACACACACAGCAATTATTACTTGAATTACTGCTGCAGCTCAATGTTTCCAGCTTTAAAGTTTTAAGTGACACTTGTTAGTTAACTCCATCCAATAATGACTGCTCCTTTCTCCTGCTATTAATACAAAACATCTTTTAAAAAGTTAATATCATCTTTAATGATGTAAAAAATTAGGAATTTGGGAAAATCATGTGGCAGAGAGACCTTCAGTGAACAACAAATAAAAACTGCAGCTAACCTCCTTTTGACCCAATGATCAGGCACAGAGGTGAACTAAGGGGTGTAGCTACACACACACACACACACACACACACACACACACACACACACACACACACACACACACACACACACACACACACACACACACACACACACACACACACACACGCAAGTGTGTTTTGGTATCCTTATGGGGACCGTCCATTGACTTCCATTGATTTTAGTAACTAAATTTATACCTAACCCAAACCCTTTTCCTAACCTTAACCATTACTGATCTATAACTAACCCTAAGACTAACTAAAACTCTATTCACACCATACCTATAAACCTAACCCCTAACCCTAAAAAGGGGAGTCCCCCTCATGGGGACCAGGCTTCGGTCCCCACAAAAACCCTCGGACCCCAGAAAGATAGTAAAAGTCAGGAAACGGGTCCCCAGGAGGTCAGAAATACAAACCCACACACACACACACACACACACGCAAGTGTGTTTTGGTATCCTTATGGGGACCGTCCATTGACTTCCATTGATTTTAGTAACTAGATTTATACCTAACCCAAACCCTTTTCCTAACCTTAACCATTACTGATCTATAACTAACCCTAAGACTAACTAAAACTCTATTCACACCATACCTATAAACCTAACCCCTAACCCTAAAAAGGGGAGTCCCCCTCATGGGGACCAGGCTTCGGTCCCCACAAAAACCCTCGGACCCCAGAAAGATAGTAAAAGTCAGGAAACGGGTCCCCAGGAGGTCAGAAATACAAACCCACACACACCCACACTCACACACACACACACACACACACACACACACACACACACACACACACACACACACACACACACACACAAGTGTGTTTTGGTATCCTTATGGGGACCTTCCATTGACTTCCATTGATTTTAGTAACTAGATTTATACCTAACCCAAACCCTTTTCCTAACCTTAACCATTACTGATCTATAACTAACCCTAAGACTAACTAAAACTCTATTCACACCATACCTATAAACCTAACCCCTAACCCTAAAAAGGGGAGTCCCCCTCATGGGGACCAGGCTTCGGTCCCCACAAGAACCCTCGGACCCCAGAAAGATAGTAAAAGTCAGGAAAAGGGGCCCCAGGAGGTCAGAAATACAAACCCACACACACACACACACACACACACACACACACACACACACAATAAAAGGCTACCTTCGCCCATTTCAATATGTTATTTTAGAAATGGGGCCTGCGGGGCTTGAAATGGACGGCGTGACTCTTTGGGGACGTTTTTGATGACTTTGTCACCTTCTGCTCTTTTTTCTCTCTGAGCTCTTTCTCTCTCTATTCTTTCTTTAAAAATAACCAAACCCCAGACAGCAGCCTGTTGACATGCAATCTCACAATAAATATAACAATTCAATACAGTGAAGGTGACAAGATTGGATTACTGTGCACTGCTGAAATATCAAGCCCATAATATGATGATAAATATAAAAGTTCAGTATAAATATATCTATTGTACTCTCAGAACTAGATACAGCTTCCTTAAAACTACACTATGTATCATGAACAGAGTGTAAACCACTTTTGTTGATTTTACATCATTTTATTAAAGCAACAGAAAAACCTAGAAATCTTTAATTTACTTGAAAAAATAAATTAGCATGCAACCATAGTCAGCTACGGACACAATAATCTGTTTATCTGCTGGTAAAGTCAATATTAAATAAGTGTTATTTGAAGTGAATCTGTAATTATTCCTGTGAGATCATTAAACCAGGAAAAGCTGCAGGCAGATTTGTTTCAGCTTCTTGTTTGTGTTTATAAAAAGACCATCAAACATCTGAGAGTGTTAAATAAGAGCAAGAACTGCAAAAAAATAACCCTTTCTTCATTATAGAGTAGAAACATGTACTGAACTCTTCAACAAGACTTGTTAATTATAACAATCCACAGAGTAAAAGTAATAAATTAGCTCAGAACTGAAACGGAGATTACGTGAAAGTAAATCTGTTTTATTTGATTTTCTACCTGCAGGTGCAACTTCCTAAACCAGCAGCAATTCAGAACAATGTAATCTGTAATGTGAGCAATGTGGCAACTGTGCACCTTACAGTCAAACTCATGTGATAGAATGTTCCAGGTCTGACCCAGACGAAGAACGTCTGCAAAGACAGAGAGATTTAGTAAGAACAAATGAAACATGAGCCCTCAGAAAAGCCTGTGTCCCCTGCCGGCCATAATCAGAATCTATTCAGCACTTTAAACCATCATTATCAATCTTTTTTAGACTCCAAGTGCTCAACAATGACAGGAAAAGTAAGAATAATATAAGGTTTGAATAATATTTTCTAAATATTGACAAAAAAAAATAAACTTTCAAATGCTCTACCAGAAAATAACCGATTCAGTGAGGAAGAAACTAATTCAGCTGTAGTCTAATTTATTGTGGAATAATAATGTGGAGCTGCGTTGCAGAGCTGATGCTGGGAGGAAACACTGTCAGGTCTAAAACCGTGAGGATGGTGTGAAACAGCAGATGACGTGTGAGGGGCTTTGGGACAAGAATCAGAGAGCCGGAGACAAGCTGGAGCAGCCGTCCTGCTGCCCAGCAGGCTTCGGCCTCATTAGATTCAGCAGCAGTTTGGTTTTTCAGTACGTTTTGTGCATGTGTGTGTGTCTCTGTTTGCTTGCACTGGTACGGAGGCCCAGTGGGCAGGAGCAGATGCTCCATCCTCATGCTAAAACTCCCTCCACATTGTGTGTTATCTCTTTTTTTTGGATGCTTTTTCTCATTCTCTATATTTATTAAATGGTCCTTCAGGTTTTTGGACTGATAGGTGTAAATATACAATAAGGGCACTTGCGTTAAAGACTGTGAATGATCAAAATCTGCTCTTATTGTGCCATTTTAATTGTTTTTATCTCTACAATTCTTCTATCCTTTCTGTGTGAGAGCTGGTAATAGTTCTACAGAAAAACATCAAGCGGAGACACACACCTCTTTAGTTAAAGATTAATTTATCTATCTGTAGAAGGATTTCTTCCCTTTTTGCAATGAATATACACACTTATTTAAATAATATATAAATGTAATGCAGTGTCACAGTATTTATCCAAATTTTTAGCATCCTGGCAGCAGAAGGTTATCCACTGACCCATCCTAATACATCCACTCTCCCAAACAGAGCCAAACTGTGATCATCCCCCGCTTGCATGAGCGGTGCTGACGTCAAAGTGACCCTATTGGCTCAACATCAACATGTGAGGTCATGCTGTTGACAGAGAGAGGCTGCTATTTTTAAAAGTTCAACTATCAGTCATTAGATGATGTATATCACTGGAATCATTTAGACACTCTATCTGCATTGCCTGATTTTCTTCTCCGGCCTTCTTTATTCGATGGATTTATTTTCAGGATTTAACATTAATTATACAAACAGATTGTTTTCTGCAGCTGCTGAGCAGTAAGGTTCTTGCAAACTGTAATAACAAATGCTTTTGCTTTTACAATTGAAAATTGTGTGTTGCATGCAAATACAAACATATTGAGATAAATTTAATTGATATTAGTTATTCATCCAGACATGAATGAAAAAATAAAAATAAATAAAAAGCTTTCTTAATTTCATCATATGATTATATTTTGTTTTTTGAAAAATAAATCTTACAAACGTGATCACAATAATAAAATGTAAATGTGGTCAATCAGCCAAATTAAGACTATTTTCTAATAACTTGACTGGGTTCTTTTTCATGTCCGAGAAACACACAGCAAAGTTAATCCTAAACAACCCAAAATAATATATATATATATATATATATATATATATATATATATATATATATATATATATATATAGTAGCAAGATTAATGTTACATTATCAGTTCATTCCACATATTAGTGATAAGTGTATGTGAACCAGTCCAAGTGTACAGTGACGTGCAGCAAGGCTCCTGCCCGCCGAGGTACAGACTCCTATGAGGTCAGAGTTACAGTTTAACTCAGAAGAACAACTTCTTCTCTATTCAATTATCAGCATCCTAGTAATGTTTTACATCTCACTGATACTCACACACCAGCAGATACACAATAATAATATATAACTGATTCTAGTCTACAAAAAACTTTAAATTCTGGATTTTTATACATATTGCTCATCATAAACATAACAAAAGACAGGAGAATAATGTAAAAAATGTAGTTTTCAAATACTTCTAGTGTTCTAGTAAGAACTTCTAGTCTATTTTTTTTTTAAACTGTTTTTTTTTTCAAACTATTATCATTCTCACCTTTATTTGTATATGAAGTCCACGCGCTTCTCCTTTTCTGATTTGTAGAGAATCATTTTCTTCTCGGTAGCAACAAGCACCTGCTTGCTCATGATGCCCCCTACAGGTGAGGCAGGGGAGTGTCTGCCTCACCTAAAGACTTTTCTCTGCATTTCACTGTCCATCAGAATGAATGATTCTGTCCCATGCTAACAATAATGCATTAAACAGATGGTAAACAGTCATGGTGGATAACAAATCCAAATAGATCGTACATTCAGAGCTGAGGCTCAGCTTGTCGCTGCTGCATTTCCAGTTTCTGCCCAAATTTGATTGGGAAATGTGCAAATTCAGCACTTTTTACTTCAGAAATTCTTAAAAATAATTGAAGTCACACAGATAATCCACATATAACAGAGACAAATATTAAAACTTATTTAATGTAATCATTATAAGTTTTATTCATGATGATGACGACAGGTGAACATCTGCCTCTCCTGAGCGCACACTCAGATTTTTCTCTCTATGAAACCTGATGACAACATGTACCAAGTCACTCGTGAGCAGCATGACTTTAAATGGTTTATTTGAAGCATGAATTTATATTTATTCATTTGGCTCTTAGCTGACTGACAACCAGAACGTAAGACTGACATAAAGATCAATATGCTCAAAGAAATTTTGCTAAACAGTGAAGAAATTATACATTTAGATCAAAACGTGCATTGCTTATCATCACATGCAGACGAATCAATATGAATATTGCATCGTAACGTACAGAGCTTAAATAGATCAGTGGGGTTCGATCCTGCTCTTCGACAGCACTCTCTCGCATGTTTTCAGCAGACTCCAATTAAACAAATTTAATATTAAATGTTTATGTTTCCTCCAGCCAAACTTATCTTCTTCT
This sequence comes from Pachypanchax playfairii, assembly GCA_006937955.1. Lineage (NCBI taxonomy): Eukaryota > Metazoa > Chordata > Actinopteri > Cyprinodontiformes > Aplocheilidae > Pachypanchax > Pachypanchax playfairii. The sequence goes on from SSNP01000012.1 coordinate 6,635,255, forward strand.
GAAATGGTGCAAAACATCCACTCAGATAATAAATATATAGTTAATGACAGTCCTCGTCTTGTGTCTGCTGTCTCATGCTCGTCTCTACTGGTCTTCTCTTTTCCCTTTGTTATTTTATTTATTTATTTATTTTTGAGCATCGCAGGTTAAACGGCTCTTTTTCAGGAACCTTTGTGCTGCCCATTGATTGAAGATCCTGCCATCCTGCTGGGCGTTTGCCGCAGAAATAAAAAGGATATTTTGTCAGCAAGAAGACAGAGTGATACAATGACGGCTGGGAAGAAATCTTTCATTTTTTACACCAGCAAAAAAAAGAACAGAAGTTGTTTATGGCAATATGTTTCTCTTTACGTCTGTGTGTCCAGACTAAAGTCAGTAAAGATTTGGTTTTTGGAAAAACTAAACAAAATAAAACATAGTAAGCTAACATGAATTAGCATCAGCCAAATATTAAGCTTGACATTTTTTAAAAGACTCACTATATAAGTGACCAGAACAGATGGTTTGCCAAGTTTTTATTTGTATATTTTTAATAAGTGGAGCAGTTTAGAGGTTCATGCATGAATGTCAAGAAAAGCCAGGCCACGCCAAACACCATGTGACCACCTTCTGTGGTTCCATCCTGTAGACACAGGTAAGATGCACAGAAATGAAGTTGGTGGCAACAATAAAAGATTGAAAAAATAAAGAATTTAGATTCTCTTATTCCACAGAAGCTGGATTTTGCATGTGAAACTTCATGCAAAACTCAATCATTCAAATCAATTATGTCTTTCTTGGAAGTGGCAACATATTGTTGCATCAGCATAATGAAACTGTAGAGCAACACTTTAATTGTATTTTACTATATTTTCTTAGAAAATATAAATCACAAAAATTAAATAGAAACGTGTTATTGGATTTAAGATGTATGTCAGATTTTAGTTTGATATTTATATAGAAAAGATGTTCCCCAGTGTGGAGTCTGTTTTTTCTTTAGAAGCCAAATTCAGGCCAAGCTGCACTTAAAATGTCCACAGGGGCTGCAGATTTATCACGCCACCTGTACTCCACAGTAAAAAGAGATCATTTGCTCCTTTTCCATCATACATAAACTACATGTCATGCCAGGGGGGCTAATAATCATCATGGCACACTTTCTGCCTTTTCATCCCTCCTTTGGTATTTACAGGGAATTTATTTCTCAGGTTTATGCACCATTACAGATGTCTTGTTGCAGCAATGACCGGTTGTATAATGTCAGTCACAGTTAGTGTCACATTTGCATAAAAGCACACAGGTCAGCTTTATGTTGACTTGGGGCAGAAACGTGAGGTAAATCAGAACCGGGCTTTAGTTTGGAGGCTCCAGCAACAAGACTTGTGTCCTTGAGAGAACGTTGCAGGAGACAAGTTGTCCTAAAAGAACAAAAAGCAGGTCACAAAACTGAGCCTACAAGTTCCAGAAACCAGTTGTTTATTTAGACCTGTTTTCTTATTAATTCCTTCATGAAAGGAAAACTTATCCCCCCTCCCCGGATTCAGTCTGAGATTTAAAAAATAACATGATAAATAGGAGTGACTGGAATATTTGGATGAGACAACCAGCTCTGATCCGTATCGTTTCGAGCCGATAGTTCGCCCTGCAGCGGATTGGCGGCATAGAATGAGGCTCTTCTCTACTGGTACACTGTTAGCTAACGCTATTAGCTCCAGTTACATCGTGTGAGTCTGCAAACAGGTGCAGACTCACACGACTCAATGCGACTGCACTACCATTTCAAGTCGATGGTTTGTACTGCAGCGGCTTCAGCGTCTTAGAATGTGACCTGTCCCTTTGTAGTATATTGTTGATAATCAAAGCAAAAGCTAAATTTTGATTAGCTCGTGTAATATCTGTGACTCATCAGGCTGCACGCGCGACCGCTGCACATTATTGTCTGCACAAAAGCATGTTTCAGAGAGGTTTCCAAAGTATAAATCAAAGTATCTCAGCATGAAGAGAAAACCCTTCAGTAATGTGCTAAAAACATGTTTTCACACAATCACAAACACTAAAATGAACTCTGATAACGGCCGTATACACTTCCTGTTCAAACTCACTCACTACTGAGGGGAGGTGTGGCCGAGTTGCTGCTCTTTTTATATTCAGCAGCGGCAGAATCATGACGTCTCGAATAAAGAAAATAAGGTTTCAGCCAATAGCAATGTCTGATCCAATTCAAGTGCAGTGTCACGTTTTTAACCTGAAGAGGGCGCTCCACTAACGGTTTTTGGTATAAAATGAATAGTTTTATAAAAAAGTGCAAAAGTACTAAAAGCAAGACCGAGAAATGTAGGCAGGACTATTAAACAATCATTTATAGAGTTCATCAGCAAAAAAAAGTTGATTTGGGGGTAAGTTGCACTTTAATGACAAGAATCAAAGTTGATGTTCAGTAAGACCTGATTGTGTTTATACTGTTGTATATGAACACAACACTTTTCATCTTACACTGTTTTGTTAGAGAAAACAAGGGAAATTATTTTCACAATGGAGGATCAGTTTATTTTATTAATGAGAGCATTTCATTTATAAACATGACACTCAACTATAAAATTGATTGTTTTGTTAAAGTCTTTGACATTTTTACCAGTTTTTAGTAAATATTAGAATTTTGACTTTGTAATACAGCAGCTTTAATACCAACTGAGAAAAACAGAGTAAATAAGAGAAAAAAGGAAGAAATGTGGGGTGCTTCCTCTCTCTCTCTATGACTTTGCACTTTTCTTCTTATTAGTGGGGGCGGACCTGCCAGTCTCCTGTTGAGGACAGCAGCAGCCGCGGCAGCCTGAAACTGTGGCTAGAATCTCTAATGAGAGGTCCAGAGAGATAATTGATGGCAGTTTTGAATTTTTTGGACAATGTACAAGCCTTTAGTCCTTCAGTTTAATGAAAATTAAAGATTCAAAAGCAATGCATTTTAGATCAATTAGGGAAATAATCCACAGAAGCAGAGCAGCACAGTGGGCATCATTATGTCTGAGATCAGCAGCGAGGATGGGAAAACAAGATTAGTCACAGCCTATGATAATTATAGAAACACTGTATGTTTTCAACCAGCATTTGTTTCATTTCTCTTTTATGAGAATTACTGTAATTCATTTTTTCTGCTTCTATTCAAATTAAAATTTTTCTTGAAGATGATACCTTCTATACAATAAAATCAACTTGTTTTTCTTTGTGTTGATAGATTCTCAGTTTCTGACATTCGATATCTGCAGATTAAACACCAGCTGCACACTTTGCATTTCAGTGAGTGCTCTGCTATTAACAGAATGGTTCTCAATTTTATCAGATTAATATTATGTAACTATGACAGCGATATATGACATCTTCATGAACCTCAGATTGTCGGATTGTGTTGACTAATCTGTGTTGTAGCTGCTCGTGTCAGTGGTCTCCCTTTCACCAACACGTCTGTGTGTTTAAAAAAGGAAGAAGAAATGAATGTACTGACAGCCTTCAGGCGGAGTGAGACTCAAACTGTCACTACGAGGAGTCAAATGTGACAATGGAGGACACAGGGAAGATTCAAGAATCCCTCTATAGGGGAGTGGTGATGACATCAGAGCACCAGGCTTCCTGTGCAGTGAAGTATTGAGACGTACACTCACCTTTACCAGCAGGACATAAGCACCAGCATGAACACTGTCCTTCTACAGCATAATTCAAACCTTTTCCCTGCAATAAACAACAACTTTAAATGTAAAATTTGTAGCCTTTTAGAAAACCAAATTACTGCTCTGTAAGATGTCTAATATAGCTTTTAGAAAACCTCAGAAGCTCTGAAAATCATCTGATCTTCATTAAAAAAGTTAGTCATGAATATAGTCATATGGATTTTTTTCTCTTGTGAACTTTCCATCTTTGAAAATTTTCTTCTTGTGATGTTCAATGACGCCTTTTATAGCGGATAATCTGGACTCTGATGTGCTTGTTTTAAACCAGGCTCATGGTACAAAAAGCCTAAATTACTCTTGTGACCTGCCTGAGCCACTTCGATAGATAATTTGCTTTACGTAATAATCTTAACATGATTAATAGACTGTGAGAGCGGTGACTTTTCTTAACCTTTTATGGGTATTTCCCTCCAGAGAAGCTGTAAGTGGCTATACAATTGTCTGTTTCCCCATTTAATACACTTCTGTGACGTTTTTACGCCTTTTTTAGAGGAAAACTACACAAACCCAGTCATAGATCCCAGTAAGCAGATGAAAGAGCATAGATTGTTTATTGTTCCCCAAGAGACAGTTTTTGCTAAAGCCAGGGTCATGAGGGTAGTGGCGGGTGGGGGGGGGGGGGGGGGGGGGTAGACAGGTATTTGTAATTTGTACATAAAATGGAGCATACATCAGTGCAAATGCATGTGCACATGTACACACTCAGAGCAGGCTGGAACAGCAGCAGGGGTTCAGTGAAACTGGAAGGCTGGAGAGTAACTACTGCAGAGGCCATCTGACACCTCCTCTAAGGACATACAGGGACAGTCCTGTAACAGAAAGACACTAATGTCTCATTAGAAGTGATTCCAGTGCTAGTCAAAGGACTGATGCTGAAACCAGTTCAAAATGATTCCAGAAAAGAAACAGATAGAATGTGTTTAACCAGACGCTGGATCACATAAGGGTGGAAAACAGTGTCATGAGAATATCAAGCAGGGGGG
>SSNP01000012.1:6649982-6773506 GCA_006937955.1 Pachypanchax playfairii
AGACCTCTACAAAGCAGCTCCTTTCCTGCTTAACGTGATAGAAATCTAAAAGTGACAGTCCTGCATTTAGATAATGCAAATTATTGGATTCCTTGATCAAGAAAACATCTCATTATCATTTAGAATGACTTAGCTGATGAACTTATTGGGGAAAATTGATATTTCAACAGTACCGGTTTTTACCAAACTCCCTTAATCTAATCAATTGCTCCTCATACCATTCCCAACTGAATTTTCATTCATGTTCATTCTTAATATTTTGTTAACAGACAGAAAGGGAAGAAAATAAACTAACGTCAACAATAGCAACAAAAACCTTTTTCTGGGCAGGAAATCAGTAGAAAAACAAGAACCAGTAAACCTTCAGAGGAAATACCTGATCACTCATTGTATCTAATACAGTCTGTTTTTGAATTTGGAGAAACATTCAGAGCTGTCCATCGTCACGGTGCCTTCGTGTTCCCCTCCTCTGATGAAGAAACACTTGGTGAGACTGAATCATCCCTCTGCCCTTTTGTGTCTGAGACAGAATGTCCTAATCTTCCTTCTCCTCATCCTCAGCCCACAGCCTGCTTTCATTACAGCACAACAGACTCACCACTGGGCTTTACTTAGACAGAGGTCACTCTTAATGAGAACATGTTTCACTGAACATTTTAAGCTCAAAACTAGCATTCAGTTTGTTGTGTCCTGATGGGAAGAAATAAAAAGGTGCTTAGATAACTTTTATCTACAGCAGTGTTCCTTTCATTCTCCAGGTGGTTTCATTTTTTGTGACTGTTTCTTGACAAGCGCTGCCAGCTGTACTTGTAATTGGCTGCATGTGATGTGGAAAAGGTGCCGCTCGGTCTTCTTCTGACTCACATGAGAGATTTCTCTGTATTTTTTCCTTATGAGGTTAGTTTGGGCTTCACGTTAAACAGAACAGAGTTTTGCACGTTGAATAAAAAAAAAAAATCTTTGGGAAAAAAATTATACAAAAACAAATCAGCTGTTAACTTTGACTGCAGCACTTGATTATTTTTCTCAATTATCATTCACAGTCAGTGAGAAAGAAACATTTTCTTCTCCAACCACTGAGCTCCGCTTGGACTGTATTGATTTTCTCTTCAGTGGGCGAAAGTGAACTCCCACAAAATGAATGACCAAAAGAAAAGAATGCAGGGTTTTGAGGTAAAAAGGTGATTAAATTCAAAAGTGACTGCCCACCGCACCGAGGCAGTGGTGCAGTTCAACAATCACACTGTCCTGCTGAATTAGAAATTAATCTGCAACACCTTTGCCACATGCATTCCCACTCTGGTATACAGACTTTAAAAAGTCTAGTCAGCATTGCACTCAAACTTCTGTGTTTATACATCATCTTAGCAGTGCCAAGTCAATCACGAGTGAAACTGTCCAATCAGAGAACAGATGGTTTGGTTAGTCTTCTGCTCCCCCGCAGGTCCTGACAGTCAAGTGAGTTTTGAAGACAGCAGACCCAGCAGTTCTGAGACACAGAGTCTTTCAGAATTTCAAAAGCAGCTTTGTACCAGCCTAGCAAGCTTAAACAGGGAGTGCTACATATAGCATATAGCAAAGTAAAAAAAAAAAATGGTTGCAACAAATACTGAAATCTATCAGACAGATAGTAGTTATTTCCTCTCATTTGAATTGGTCGACTGACATAAATGAAAATCAACATAGAATGCTGCATGTGTTTCGTTTTAAATCAGGGAAACGTCCCGTTCATCAGCATGGAGGGACCAGGACTGCAGCCAGCTGGACACACAGAATTGCTGTGGACTTAACTTCTGTGTTTTTTATGGCTCAGACTCCAAGAGAAAAAAAAAAACAAACCGCTTGGTGAGTGATATGCTAAATAAAATAAACTGAGATACGCCTCTGAACAGCTGATCCAAAGCAAAAGTAACAGATTGCTGCTGTGTGTTTATGTGACTGTAGATGTTCAGATTTGTATTAACATACAGTACATGTCCAGTTATTACAACAAGTCTCAAGAGTAATGCAACCATTATATTCAAGGGAAACCAGAATAACAGAGAAGAAATCACACATGAAATGAGCTGTTTGATCATTCAAGTTTAGTATTTAGACTGTTATGAAAAATGTTCAAACACTTTGATGTAGTTTTTTATGTTGATGAGACTTATATAATACGTCATTTTGTATATACTTGTTCATGTTTTTAAACCAGATATAACTGTAACTTTTCTGTTTGTTATCAGATATTTCCAAACTGCTAAAATTAGACTTTTGACTGGGAAAAGCAGCTAAAATCAAAATCCAGTATATTTTTCTTATGAATGAAAACTTGCCACTTCTTTTGGTTCATATCTTAGTAATTCAGTCACATGCATACTACTGTGCAGCTACTAATAATGAACATCACAGTGTTTCAATGTAGAGAAAAAAATGTTCTGATTGTTATGACGTAAATAGAAAGTCTGAGGTATAGGGTTAGAATAAAGTCTAATAGAGTGAACAGATGCATTTTTTTCACTGTACAAATAAAATATTGGCAAAATACATTTTAAAAATGAAACATGAAAACAGGGAGAGAACAAGGTTTTCCGTAAAAGAAAATATGTTCTGAGGAAGAAGATTTTTCTTTATTCCCCAACGCTGTTACACCCTTTTCTCAGCAAATACATTTGTCCTGTTTTTCGAGCTGCCTGATACTCTTTCCCACCTTTCCATTCCTATTTATATCTATTGTCTCTTTTCTCCCAGCTAAACCATCCAGTGTAACACTTAAATTGAGGAAACACTGTGCATTCTTCAGAGCTGAAACACACCAATCGGTTCTGACACACACACAAACAGCCTCGCTCTGACAGGGGTGGGAAATCGCTGTACCCTCCACTCTACCAGCAACTAACCCTGCTCACATGCTACTGCAAATGTCAGCTTGCTTTCTCCTCAAAGACAGTGTCAACTTTGTGAATGAGTGGGATCGTGGAATCAGGTAACTGTTTTTGGCAGATCGTTAGATATACTCACTGTATTGAATCACACTAACCCACCCGAACAGGGAAACATGGAAATAAAACAATGTGTTTTCTAATTTTGAGATTATTAAATTGTACAGTGTTTACTACGTAGTGTATAATAATCCTGGTAAAAGTTGGATCTGAGATACATTTTTGGACATTTTGTTGAATATACTTTGAGACTATGTTTTTATATTTCTTTCTGTAATGTTTGAAGGCAAAAACTACACAAAGTGTGTCAAAACTAAAAACTGATTCATATTCAGGGCGTGTAAAAATGTTTCCTCTTTGTTGTCTCTGGTTCAGAGTCTGAATATTTTCTTTAAACCAGATACAGTATGAAAATATATTTTCTTCTGTGGATGAGAAAATATTTTTGAGTGATTAAAATAACAAATTATGCAACAAAAAAAAAAAATGAAAACAAACCCAGCCAAGGTGCTTTGGAGCTCACTAAATCTGAAGATATCATGATAGTTGCAGCTGTAGAAAAAACTCCAGCCTCCATCTAAAAAAAAAAAATCTCCACCCAGTTTTAATTTCCAAATATTTTGTTGTGACTTTATTGACTGTAAATGAAACAATGGTTAATCACATTGCAAAATGTTCTGAGGAAATGAGTTTTTTTCAAGATGTAAGTAACTCTTGGTCTCAGTTTTTACACTTTTCACATTAACTGTCAGTGCATGTGATCCCAGTGCACAGGCTCCTCTGGGGACTCTGGTTTCCTCCCACAGACCAAAGACATGCCTGGTAACCTAACTGATGACTCTGTGTTGATGTGTGTGGCGGTTTATTGTGAAGGGTTATCCATCTCTGTCTCTGTGATAGACTGTCTGTGACCTGTCCAGGTGTACCCTGCCTCTTGCCACTGGACCACTGGAGAAGGGCACCAACACCCCATGAGTCTGCACAGCAACAAGCAGGATGGATGGATGTGAATAATTATAGAGCAGTTTTTCTTTATTCTATGTCAAAACTCACATATAATACAGCATTTAGAAAAAAATTCCAACAAAAGCTAATATTAGTGTGAGATGTCGGATTGTTGGAACGCAAACTGTTAGACGTCATCAAAAAACTAAATCTATTTTATAACATTAAGGATCCTAGAAAAGTGAAAACTTAGCAGTTAGAAATGTCACAGATGTTTTTTATTTGCCCCATATTTTCCTTAGCTGATTAGCTTTAGATGAAAATACTGTTTGATTTGTCTGCTGTTCGCTTTATTCTCTCTTCTCCAGTCATCACCATTTGTTTTTGCTTAAAAAGCATAATTCATCAAACAGTCAAATAGCCTATTTTGTTGAATAGTTGCTGGGCTACAGGATCTTGGTTTTAAGGCCCTTCATTAAAAAACAGTTTTTCTGAGGTTTCTGTTGAATATTTTAGCTCCACAGGTGTTCTTACCTTCATAGTGGGTGTGAAAACAACTTCTCTTTCAGTTTTTATCTCTCAAACTACGAAGGTGGCGATAACACCCGAGTTCACCCGAGTCCGAACTGCCTGTATCTGTTTCATCACAACTCCTTTGTTCATCAGCTCCCGCAGTTGAAACCACACCTAGCATGCTGCTGGCTAAAAGCTGTTAGCATAAGACGTAGCAAACAGGAATACACGACGTCTGACATTGCCATGCGCAGCGGGGCAGGAAACAGTATACCTTGTTCTGATAGGCCAGTTTGTTAGCCAATCAGAGTCCAGCAAATTAGAATAATGAATATGAACGAGCTGCTGCTCAAGGCCTGATGGAAGGAGCCGGAACCACCCAAATTTTAATGCAGACAGATTGAAAGATCTGTTAATCTGTTTTTTTTTTAGATATAAAATGTTTCATATTACTGGTTAATACTTAAGAAATCACCGCAAAGTCCTGAAATTTGAATGAAATGGCCTCTTTAAAGACAAAAATAATATATTTGAAACATAGACAGAAGCATCAGCATAGTAATGAACCATTTCCATCAATCTTGTAGATATTGGATTGAGATAATTTTCCCAGCTGCTGCCATACTTCCCATGTCGTGTCAAATCATATATCACAACATCGATTTACCTCCCCTGGCTCTGCAGCAGACAAGTGATGAAGTTTGGCCTCACTCATAATCTTGTTATTGCTGCACTTCCCAACACTGGACCAAGGCCAAAACACATATTACACACACCAAAAAACACTAAACAGAAAAAAAACAAGAGGAAGAGAGACGATGGGGAGAAAAGTGGCTCCTCGAAGCTTTGTCTCACTCTGCAAGAGACGATCCTTCACATTAACAGCTAAATCTTCAGGGAGCAGATGAATTTATGAGATATTTGAAAAGATTTTCCATCGGAGGGAATGTTGGTGATATCATATTTGAAACAGGAAAACACATTGAGGAAATACTGTTCTCATTCTAGAAAACATTTCCATTTGTCTTTGGGTTGGTCTCATTCTTATTTGACAGGGAAGCTGCTAAACAAATTTTATTTAGTGTTTTTTTTTTTTTCACAGCAGTTCTGCTCTAAAAGCACAAACCAAAAATATCACATCAACTTTAACAAAGACACGTTGCCCTGACATTTCAGACAAATCACTTAAATACAGTTCATGGATACAGAGAAACTACACAAATAAATAAACCAAATAGCTTTTCATCTAAAAAACAAAGTGCTTGCTGCAGATCTTTTCCCTATTGATCTGCCTAAATTGTTGTTATTTGTAAGAACCAAATAGATGCTGAGATATTAAAAAGTGGTAATAAAGCTGACTTTTAGACTATTAAAACTTCTGTGGTATATTTCATAAAACATGTGACTGTTTCATCTCTCAACATTAACCGCAGGTCTCTGACAGGAGACAAAACTTGACCTCCACATTCTTACTTTATTCCTGGTGACATAAAGGGCACATTAGCTGCTTGACATTTAAACAGGGACGTATGAAAATGTGGTGCGCAAAATTGACTAACGTATGAGCAAAGTTCAGGGTTTACTGGGCTGAAAAGACGTTGCAAAAAGATACTGACTTTGACTTAACTTGCTATATTTACTTTAAGAAACATTATCTACTTGCAAACTGGAAAGTACTTGAAACACTTAAATGTATTTTTTTTAAAACAACAGATTAAAAAGTTATTAATTTTCCACCTGAAGCAGATTGAGAATAGAATTTGTAATTCAAGCAGAGCTGCATGAGCTGGATGGAATAGAAGGAATTTAGCCTTGACTGTTTTGTATAGTGACTAATTAAAAAATAAAATGTAATTATATATATAAATATATAAAGGAGGTCAACTATCTAACTGACCCCACATCCATGTGAAAGACTCATTGGCAGTTACAAACTCTTGATTGCAGTTGTTGCTGCCGAGGGTGGCACAACCAGTTATTACGTATAGGGGGAGTTAATTTTTCTCATGAGACTGGGTTGGTTTGGATTTACATTTACATGTAAATATGGACAGACGCTGATTCATGAAGACTTAGTGAAACACTGTAATTGCAGAGCAGGAGCAGGCAGAATACTCAGAGACAGTGAGATACTGGTGTGGGCCAGAGAGCCTCACACTATTGGTTTAAATTTACGGTGGCGTTTAGATGTCATCTGCTACGGTTAGTGTTGCATCACTGGCAGCACCATCCTGCTGGGTGATCACAGCTCAATCAGCCTGAGCTCAGACTGGGTGTCACTGTCAGGGTCCAGCTATTTGTCATAACACTCCTAATGGATTTCTAGGCCTCACTGTGACTATAAATTACAATTAGTTTTTATGGTCACCCTCTCCATCCTACATGTTTATGTTCTGTTCCTTCTGTGTCTTCTAGCTCTTGGATTCCTTAAAACAACAACATGATAACTATTTTGTTTACCTTTTAGAAATGTTATGGAGAACTGAATCATGGTATGATGTGGCAGTACAGCAATAAAGTATGTATTTAAATATTGTTCACCTGAACATCTCTGAGTGGAATTTGCATTTGCAATATATTTTTTTCCAATGATCTCCCTGGTTTCCTTCTGCAGACCAAAACATGCAGATTCACTGACCATTTAAAATGTGTGCACGACTGTCTGTCTCTGTGTTGACCATGTGACAAGTGGCATGAGAAAAAAAGACCCATTTTTTCCTCCTGGATGGATGGATGGATGGATGGATGGATGGATGGATGGATGGATGGATGGATGGATGGACGGACGGATGGATGGATATCACCAATAAAGAAAGATGTACTTAACATGTGTGAAATATGAAAATGTTGAAGAAGCATGCTATAGTGCAAACGCATTCAAACACACATAAACACACAAACACACACACTCTCTCTCTCACACACACACACACACACACACTCACACACACAATCTGTGCTCCACAGCCCTGAGGACAGTTCTGCTTTGTTACACACTGGCCTTTAATCCAGCAGAGTATAAATCATGGACCAAATGTCCAGTCAGTTAACCCTCTGTGAGCCTCCCTGGGCATCTGTTCAAATAGACAGGCTGTCCACTCCACCTTCACTTTATACATTTTTAAATATCTGTAGCAGGGGTCAAATCACTGAAAGGCATTTTTATATTTTTGGCTGAAATTATTTTTGGGTTAGTTATTATGTTACAGCAACGACAATGTAACTAAAAAATCTCTTACAATTTCTTAGATTTTATTTTTTGGAAAAACATTTTCTTTCCTTGTTAAAAATGTGAACCTCTCAGATTTTAATAGAAAAGTGTGAAAGTGTTTTAGATATAACTGTAGTTTATATATGCAATCTAATCGCTTGATTTGATTTGAGGAAATTTACTTTAGAAGTTGATCTACTCATTGATCCTTACAACAGAAAAGTTCATCCCAGAAACATCTTATTTTTATGATGCCGTGCTTTTTTACTCAGAATATGGAATTTATGATTATAAAGTTGGAAAAATCCAATGGAACATCCCCTGAATCAGAGACACTTCCGTCAGTTTGTATCTCAATAAATTCACTGTATGTGTATTTTCCCCATTGAAAATACAATAGTATTATGCTGAATGCATAAACTGCAGAAACTTACAATATTATTTGCTTGTATGACTAATATTTACTTTGATTTGAACTTCTGGAGCCAATAGAACAAAATGTAAGATACATAGTGAGTCTGTTCATCTGATAAAATCCACCTGCCTGAAGCAAAAATATGAGTCAAATAAAAACTGTAGTCATAACTTCTAAATCATTCAACATGAAATAATGTAATTGTTGAGATTTGACAGCATCATCCCACACACAGTAGAAAGGTCCTGCTGAATCAGAACGTCAGTCAGGGTGACAGAGGTTTTTGCATTTACATGCAGCAAGGCCAGTTTCCACACACAGCATTGAGTCACGATTACATACACCCAAAGAGATTCTGTTCATTCTGTCATTCTGTCTGTAGCTGCAAAACATCTCTCCAGAGATGTGACCTTAACTGCTGACAAAGACTCTAACCTTTACATCACATCACAGACTATGTGGTTGTACATTCTTAGCTTACAGTAAGTCAATATAAACTAGATTTCATGTTAAACACTGTTATGTTTAGGACAGTTTTAGAACCATCAGCATTAGATTTTTTGAAATGGGATTTAACACAAAATTTGATATTTTTGTGACAAAGAAAAATGTAAATAAACCTCGTCACATCACGGTTACAGATTTCCCATTCTCTGCCTCCAAATATCCTTTTTCCCAAACTTCTCAGAGCCACAAACTTATTTTTTTATCTTCCACAATTTTCTCTGATAAATGTCACCAACACGTTTAAAATTTTAAAATTCAGTTTTTACTTTTTTCATTCACATTTTGGAGTTTCATTTATCTGATCTGTTTTCTTATTAATTCATGTACAGATTTATTTTGCCTAATACAAACAGCTTTTACTTTTTTAATTTCACAATTATTGGGTTTTTTAGGGTCTTGTTTACATAGATTGAGCCGAACTACACTGGATGCACATGTTTAATTTAGATTTTAATTTTAAATAACTCACCAGAAGGAGCTAAAATGATAATTGTTTGTTTTATTTTCTTTTTGTTGATTTTGCGTTATAGTGCATTCAACTCTTCCGTAATGTCCCACTTATTGCTTGAATAGCTGCAAGCACAGACACGTCCTACATTCATTCTTTAAACTAATTAATTGTGTTTCATTTTCTGACTCACAGGAAACTGATAATTTATATGACAGTCTATATGCCTGGGCTTTTGATTGCTTTGTTTACATTCTGTATTATTGCTTAAATTATAACAGCTGTGTGGCTACAACATTGACAACTTTCACTCTATAAATCTCAATCAAATTCACTCTCACATTCACAAAGAAGAAAAACATGAATTATTTAAGAAACAGATTTTAAGGTAGTATTTTGCTGGAAAAAAATGGGACAGATTTCTCTTTTTAAAAGGAGAATTTAAATGGCACTAAAAAAAACTCTGCCAAGCTCCGAGTCTATTAAAAAACCTAAAAGATATCCCAAACTGCAGCGTGATTAACAGATCAGAAGCGTAACTAATGCATTAGGAGATTTAATGATTAAAAACTTGATAAAGCATGTAACATCTGTACCTGTGGAGCAAATACAATCTTTGGTGCATATTCTTGAGCATAACTTCCTTTCTGACCCAAACTATTTAAGATTCATGCAGAAAACCATTTGAGGTTCTTTGTTTCCTACAGTCTCTAAATCTGATCCTGAGCCTTTGTGATTTGTTTCTTTAACCATCAGTCCAACCAATTACCTTAGTGACCTTCACCCAACTTTCAGTAATTACTGAGGTTTTCTTCCATTAAGCTGCAGGACGCTCCTGGTTTCCTCTGAGACTCTGTGTCCTGCTACGTCAACTCACCTAAATTTTAGTTATTGACATGGAGCACACAAGTCTCATTGCTAGCTGTTACTGATTTGGTGAGTTTAACATGATATTCAGATAAATTAAACATGTCTAAGCATCAATAAATGCAATTTTTGGACTAAAATTCAAAGCAAAAATGAAGTTTTGACCCAGTTTACAAGAAAACAAAAGGAAACGCAGAGGAATTCAATTAAAGGTTAATGACAAATTAAATAAATCAACAGCACCCATCCATCCATCCATCCATCCATCCATCCATCCATCCATCCATCCATCCATCCATCCATCCATCCATCCATCCATCCATCCATCCATCCATCCATCCACTGGTGACTGTTCACCTATGCCACTTCACTCCATAACAGGGCTACAAAGAAATAAACAAAGTGTTCACACAGTGAATTTAGAGTTACTAATTTGGATTCAAATTCAGATTCAGATTGTACATTTAAAACAGTGATGATGCACATTAATGTAAAAATATTTGTAAATAGTCAAGATTTTAGCCCAGAGTTCATTTTCATGAATGTTTTTAAAAGGTGGAAGGAAAATCTGTGTCAAATGGTATCACAAATTCATATTTGTTAACACATTTTATGTATTTTATTTTGTCCTCCACTGATTCAGGGGCATCAAATAACCAGAATTATAGATCTTTTTTCAATATAACTAACAAGAAATATTGCTGACTCTGCAAATTACACTAACAATACTTGTGTCAAAAGAATAAGATGTTCCCAACATTTCACATTTTGACCTGTCCACAAAAAAAAGCATGTTAGGTTTATACAACAAAGCTAATGTGGCCACAGAGAGAAGTCGTTGACATGTTTGAGTTTTGGCTGAGAGAAAGAAACTCCTTGCAACAGTCTGCAGGTATTGCACTCTGTGGATCAGATTTGTAGTGCAGGCAGGGAAATGCCCTTTCCCAGAAATGGTATCTCCAACGGGAAGAAGTGGAAACTCTAGAGAGGTTGTGGGTGTTGTACTGTTATCGACCCAAATCTTTGTATTCCTGTGACTTTTGAGACAATTAGAGCAAATAGGAGAAATGAATTCCTCCGGGTTGTTTTTGTACAATCATCAGATCTACTACTTCTCACTTCTGCCCTTTAGAAACAAGTGAAATTTTAATATAAGGTGCAAAGATTATGTTGTGTTTTCCCCCTTCATGTCTGTTGTTTGCTTACAACTGTGACTTCTTGGAAAGCTAAATGTGATAGTCAGCCAGCTGGTGATGTTGACCTTGGAGGACTACCTTGTGGCAACAGATCTGTTTCCTGCATTGATTTTTATTTTCATGGCTCGGTTATTTGGGTTTCTGCCCTCCAGTCACAGCATTGCTGCCACCAAGGTCAGCTGAGAAAACAAGGAAGGTGTTTTTGTCTCCATCACTTTCACACTGCAAGAAGATACGGATGTGTTGTTAAAATCAGAGTGGTGTTCTTCTGTGGTGTTCCTTCCACAAGCTGCATGTCGCCATCTTTTTTTCAAAACTATGAAAGAAAGTAACAAAATACATGTATTACCAGAGTTCATAAACCCTTTAATTTCTTAAAGTACTTTAAACTACTTCCTGTTTGATAACTTTTTGAGTAAGGTATTTTATGGTAACTGAATGATGAGTTTGAATTTTAGGCTAGCAGGATAGAGGTCAGGGTTAAAAGGTTATGAAATGAAATGAAATGAAATGAAAAGTACTTTATTTATCCCAGAAGGGAAATTCCACGTTGTAGTATTTTTTTTGTGTCCAACAATAAAAACAATAGTGAAGACAATAATATAATAATAACAATCAAGGTCTGTTCTTGTTGTGGAGGCTAATGACTGCAGGCAGGAATGATCTTTTGTATCTTTCGGTTTTGCATCGGACCTGAAGAAGCCTCTCACTGAACACACTCTGTTGTTTGATCACTGTGTCGTGCAGAGGGTGAGAAGAGTCCTCCATCATCTTCATCAGCTTGTCCAGCATTCTTTTTTGTACAATCAGCTCCAGCGGCTCCAGAGATACTCCCAGCACAGATCCAGCTTTCCTGATCAGTTTGTTGATTCTCTTCAAGTCTCTGGTTCTGATGCTGCTGCCCCAGCAGATGGCTGCAAAGCTGATTGCACTTTCCACAACAGACCTATAGAAGATTTGCAACATCTTGGTGCAGACATTAAAAGATCTCAGCTTCCTTAAGAAGTAGAGTCTGCTCTGACCTTTCTTGTAGATGTATTCTGTGTTGCATTTCCACTCTAGTCTGTTGTCCAGCTGAACTCCAAGGTACTTGTAGCAAAAGCTTAAACAACTTAGCAAGCTTAAACTCCTGTTGATATCTTTCTATTACATATTCTCCCTGTGCATGATGTGTCGGTTCTTCTGCTTTCTCTAAAAGTCCAAAAACCTGTATGTTAAATCTGTGACTCTAAAGTGGCCCTAAGTGAAACTATGAGTATAAATGGTTGTTTTTTTTTTCTGGGATGAACTGATGATCCACCCAGAGTGAATCCATCCATCTGAGCAGTGAATTCCAGAGTTAGGCATCATAACCCTGACTAACATTAAACAGATACAGAAAATAAATAAGTGAAACAGTGATAAAGGTGCTGTGTTAGAAATATGTTGACACCGTTTGTCTGTAGAAAACAAACAAAACATGCAGAAAAACCCAGAAACAGCTTTTTAACTAAAGGAGTCTTCCCTTAGAGACGTGATCTCCTTTTTTCCTGTCTTTGTTTGTCAGCAGATCAACTTGATTTGTCTTTGAAGCCCTTCAGACTCCAGTGGAAACACAGACAACCACAGACTCCTTTAGATTTTTGATAAAAAGGTCTTTGGAACTGAAAGTTCTGGTTTTATTGTGTTCCTGAACACTCGCTTGTGGATTCTAAACTTTATAATCTAAAGAGTCACCGCGGGTGTCACTACACATATCCAGAAGCTTATCAATTGATATCAAAAATCCATAATCGATCAGTTTTAACTTTGAACAAAATTAGGAACATTAATGTGAAGAAAAAAATAATTTGGGGTGAGTGTGCTTAGAATAAAGGGATCATATGTCTCTCCTGCTGGTTGCTTACTTTTTTGAGTATATGATCAAGTTAATATACATTTTAATTGTATATAATGATTTATTTTGTAGGAAAAACATCATATAATAAAAAGAAAAAGCAACTTGGCTTTTTCAAGGCACATGCAGGCTTTGAATGTGATTTTAGATACAAGAGGTTTTTGACATGATCACAGTAAAACAGGCATTTGACTGGACAATAAAATGACTTACTTTGCAATTTTCTTTCACACAACTAAGATAACAATGAACTAACTAAAATAAATGAATACATTTAACTCTAAAATCTGAAATACAACAAAGCAAGTACGTACAGTCTGAACATGTTCTGTACAGTTCAGTAACAGACAGTGTAAGTATTGTTTTTATTGCATCAAGATGAAAAAGTGTGTGTAGATTTCCTGCCTTTACAGATGTCTACAGATGAAGCATTGAGAGCATGTCTAAATTTGCAAATGTGCAAATGAAAGTATTATGAAGGTGTTGGTATTGAGACAGGTAACCAACGTTCTATAGCCAATCAAGTGATGAGTTGTTTGATGGCCTGTTGACAGAAACTGTTTTTATAATGAAATAAGGTGAAAATATTCCATCTAGCTTTGTATTTAAGTCAATGGTGTAAATGTTGCTGGTGGTTGCAAAAAAAAAAAAGAACAGATGTTAAAGCCTTTTGATTTATAACACGCAGCTGTCAGTCAACAAGGGAATTAATTTCAGCAGGTAGAGACCCAGACTCGGCATTTAGAAAAATGATGGAAGAGGAAATTTCAGAGTTACATATGATTTGATCTAACAGCTGGCACACATGTTTATAACTTTGATATTCAATCAAATCCCATGACAAACTGATCAAGTCCCTCATATTTCATACGTATGTATATTCAGGGCTCTTAAGTCTTTGTAATGCTGACTAGATAGACTTGACTTGAAGAGGAGAAGCTGACCCACCTTTGACCCACTTCCACCAAGAATCAAGAACATTGGGGCAACAATGTTAAACCTCCTCGCATGTCACATTGTCCACTTGAGTCTAGTGTCCCTGAATAATAACCAGGACTAAAAACAAATCAAAGAAAGGAGAACGGACTGAGCACAGAGAGATGACTTTCTTCACATCCCTCTGTGCACAACAAGATCATACAGTATGTATCCTCAAACAGCTTGAATACTACTAATAAGAAACTGCAGTTTTTTAACACTTAAAAAAATAATCTAGATTAGTAGTGAGTAGAGCAGGCTAGTCTAATAATCGGAAGGTTGGTGATTCAAACCCAGTTCCATCCTAGTCACTTTGCTGTCAGGGCCTGGAGCAAAATACTTTACCCATCCTGCCTATGTGTGATGGTTGGTGGTGGTCAGAGGTGCTGATGGTGCAGAACGGCAGCCTCGTTTCTGTCGGACTGCCCCGAGCTGCTGTGGCTGCAGTGTAGTTTACCACCACCAGAGTGTGATTGAGTGTGTGAATGAATAATGGATTCACTGTAAAGCGCTTTGGATGCCTTGAAAAGCCCCATACAAATCTAATCCATTATTATTAATATTATTAAAGTGTCACGTTCAGTTTTTCCTCTGAAATCTTTCTGCTTGTTTCTGTGTTCATGGCTTTTGAAATCATTCATTGATCTTTATGCTCTTCTGTAACAGAATCAGTCAAAACATAGTTGCCAAAGGACACAATCAATAGTCTTTAAACCGTGTCCATTGTAAACTGAAGTTCCCCATTGACTTACAATTGACCCAAAACAACATACCTGCATTCATCATTCATTCTCTAACCCACTTATCCACTGTGGCTTATAAGAGACTGCAGCTTTCCAGAAAAACACTTCAAATAAGCCAGTGCAATCTATTTTGTTTATTGTTGGTATTTATGGTGCTTGTATGTGTGAGGGGTCTGGTGGTGGGTAGGGGGCTGATGCGACACTATGCTGACTGAGCCACACCATCAAATGCTGCTATTGCTTCAATAATTAACAAGGTCCTAAATGTTCTCTCGGAATCCCAAGAGCTTCTGTATAACGTCTCTCCTCTAACTGTCCTCGCGTCCACATTCACACATGTTGGAGGTCATACATTTCTGCTGTTCAGTTGTTCAGGTTCAAAAAGGTTTTCTTAAGTCAAAGAGGACATGTTCATATGGTACATTATGGTGATTTGAATTTGAAGTCAGTGTGACTTGCACTGCCTCTCCCTGAGAAACATGAACTGAGCAGGACCAACCATCTAAAGCAGCTCAGAGGACCATCAGTCCCACTCAGGAGTTTAACAGAGATGAAAACATCAAGTGACCACACTGCCATCTAGTGGATACAGAGCAGCAAGCGCAGCTTTAATTCTGAAGCAAGTGAGGTGATTTCTTACAGGATACAGCAGGGGGCAGCCGTCACAAGGCCAGGCTTGGAAAGGTGTTTCATCACAGGGACAACCTAAATTAACACTCACACTTACTTACGTGTAGAGTCACCAGTTAACCCAACAGTCAGTCAGTCAGTCAATCAGTCAGTCAGTCAGTCAGTCAGTCAGTCAGTCAGTCAGTCAGTCAGTCAGTCAGTCAGTCAGTCAGTCAGTCAGTCAGTCAGTCAGTCAGTCAGTCAGTCAGTCAGTCAATATCTGTACCTGCTTATTCCTGCTCAGGGTCATGGGGAGCTGGTGCCGATCTCGAACAGTCACTGGGTGAAAGGCGGGGTCACACCTTGGCAGATAACCAGTCCATCACAAGGCCTAAAATTCAATACATATTTATATAGTAAAATATGTGAGAAAATTAAACACTTAAATTCAGAGGACAGCTTTCAGTTTACTGACATTTTACAAACAACAACTACATTTCTCATGTTCTTGGCTATTTTTGTAAGTAAACCAGCTAAAATACTTAAAAATAAACATATTAAACACAACAAATAGTCTTTCTAATTGTTTCCAGTACGTATACTGTAGGTATAGGTTGTGATAAACAACTAAATAAAATAATTTCATATTCATTTCAGGTTCTTGCTGGTAAACTGCAGTTATTTGGCCTGTTAAATTATTAAAAAAACAAGACATCTGAAAAGGCGAAATTACTTTTTTTTTATGTTCTGCATTCTCATTGACTTACAGCAGAGGGTGGTGCAGGTCAGTACAAAACAGTTTTACAGGCTCATGACACCTGAAGTTGTAAGAATTTATCTAAAAATTAAAAAAAAGTTGATGAAAAATAATTTAAATCTTTTGAGCTTTCTGTAGCTTTACGAAAACATATGATAAAAATCGTATGCACATGTTTGATTGTAGCTCATGTACTTTTTTAATCACTTGAGGAACAAAAATATATTTTATTTTATCATGTTTATGTAAGAATAAACAAAGGAAAAGTTTAGAAATTTAAAATAATAAAATAATTCATAGAACAACAACAACAGTTAAGACAACATAGAAAAACATATAAAATGTACTTTTGTTTAAAACAAAATAAAAGACAGTCCTCTTTTTACAATCCTGTTTTATTTATGTGGTAGTACAGCAACAAGGCAAACCTTATTGTGTCTAATTCCTAGAAATCTGTGTATCAGAAACAATATTGGACTTTTATACATTATTATTATACAACATTTGTGAAAACAGAAAAATAATGACTTGTGTGTAAGAAAAAAACCCAAACAGCTTCAGTGACGTGAGCAGATCATATAGCTTCTCTCTGTGTGTTTTCCACAGAAAATGCTGAAATATAGTGAAGATAAACTAAATTGAATCAGATGAAGTTGCTTTGATTCAAAAGTAGCTACTCAAACAGTGTATACATGCAACGAGTGCATCAGGCTCTGGAAAGAAACAGGAAATGACATCATCAGCGTCTTGGCCACTGATGTTTTGTGATGTCTGAGTTGAGTTAGGGCTGCAGATGCAGTGTGGGTATGAACGTGTGAGTGTGTATATGTGTATGGTTGAGGAGGGCAACATGGTCACAGGTGACTGTCATGTTTAATAATGATTATCACCACGCACCTGCGCCCCCATGCTAATTAACTGGATGCAAATGCAAATGAGTCCGGGGATTTGAAAAAAAAAAAAAAAAACAGCTCGTGGAGTGGCAGTGAGCGGTTGTTCAGCTGCTGGATTTGATTAGGGTAATGAACGGTCAGCGTTCATTACCAGTGGTGGCAAAAGGAGGGGAGATAAAAGAAAAAGAGGATATTAGGGTGAGAGGGGAGGAAGCAAGGAGCACCAGAGAGAGAGGGAGTGGGAAGAGGATAGAGAACATAATGGGAACAGGTGGATGAGTTGTTTGTTGACTGGGAAAATAAGAGTAAAACAGAGGAGGGAGGGTGAAATTGATGTTGTGTTTTATGTCAAGGGCCACAAAGTCTGACAGCATGTTATCCAAATAAAAAAAGCTCAAGGTTCCATGTAGTTTAGGAAGACATCATTTCTTTATTGTTGTAAAGTATTTGATTTGTATGCACTCTGAGACATTAAAAATTGGAACTGTATCTGCACATCCTGATGCTTTTCATTTTATGTTGTATTGTAAGTTTGCTACAGACTCACTTCAGTCAGAAAGAAAAGAAGAACCACCTTTGAACCTTAATCATTTACTGCAATGCATTCCAAACACGTGTTCTGTATCTCCATACTGTGATTCAGGCCATGCATGCATATACACCTTGCTCTAACAAAGCAAATTGCGGTTCATCCAACTCTATGGCCCCAATCTCAGTCGGGGGAGGCAGGCTCGTCACTCACACAGATAAGGTTGAATTAGGGTCTCGCTCTGGGTTTTACATTTCAATTTAGCCTCCGGCTTCAGAGCCATTAGGGGCCTAATCTAAAGCTTGGTCTGCAGAGTTCTCTTTCCTCACCAATCGCAATATTGTTTTATTAACTTTCCAGTGTGCGGGAAAGAAACTCCTACAGATTCATTACTTCGCATTAAGCTCATATTATGGTTATTTGCGATAGGAAGACCTCTTATTTGAGAATGTGCCAGTAGTCAATCTGTTTGTAATGCAGTGTTGCTGTATCACCAGCTGGTTCATTTGGGTGAGCAATGCAGACAGTATGAGTGTAATTACAAGTTGATAATGTGCCTGGGCATGCAAAATGACCAAGACGGCTGTTGCCAACATAGTATGGAGGAGGAGGGGAACATTGTGCAGGTGCAACGTCAAAAGGGGACTTCAGCTCTCTTAGAACATCTCTCTGAAGATCTGTCACGGTTGCAGATTGTGCATAATATAAACACTTAAAAGCTTGAGTCTGAGTTTACTATTAGACATGGTTGTTTCAAGTTATTGTGCATAAAAGGGTGAGCCCTGCACAAGTATTTTGTCTGAATGTTTTAGAGAAAAAGAATGATATCCTTACTGGAGACAGAGCTCAATCAGGTCTTGCAAACATTAAAAGAAAAAGCTATTCACATAAGGACTATTCAAGAAGGTGCTTTTTATTCACATGCAAGACTAAACACAAAAAACACCATGAGGGAGCATACATGAGAGGATTCATTCTTTTAAGAAATACTGAAGTTTTTGAAGGCCTGATATGTGGGATGTAGTGACATCTAGTGGGATGAGCTACGCATTTAAACAAAATAAGTACCCTCACGCTTTAACGTATTCTCTCAAGTATGTAAAGTAAATCTAGCATGACTTTCTGGTTCTCCAGCCAACATACAGTGTCACCACTTCTTTGAACGTCACTGTAAACAATAAAAATCATGAAATCCTTCATAAAACTTCATGTTATGAAAATGTCCTTGTGGTTTTATTTACGTGCAACAAACACAAACAGTTTTAAAGACTATAAAGATTCGGAACAAGCAATACAAAAATTATGGATTAAGTAGCTTAATGTTCAGATTAACTGAAGCTCTGTAGTTTTGTACACATTGTGGAAAATAAAAAAACACTATACAGTATATCTCCCTTTGATATGAATGAAGAACTGATATTTAATGGAACATGTCAAATGCATGTTTCAGCACTTCAATAATTAATGGACAATAAACTTTGACTTGCCCAAACAATGTTATATTTGTTGAGATATTTGCCTTTTATGTGGTGAGATGTAACATAATAGAGACCGTGTTGCCCTGCTGATGTCACCATTCCAGCCTGCTCAGTGACACGAGTTGCAAACATTCTGTTTGGGGTTTGCGTCGTTACTCTGAAGTCTCATCAAAATTGCAAATATCATTTCCTGTTAAGTTGTGTGTCCTTGTCACTTCGACAGATTTTCTGACAAACATTATCACATTGTTTTTATTAAAATTGATGGCCCATGCAAAACAGGGTTTCTTTTCCGTGCAGACTGAGAACCAGTCTGGTCTGGCTTTTGAGGATTTGTTCCGTGACTTTGGATGTTAACACCCACATATCACTGCAAGATGATATGCAAAGGAAATTTCCAGTATGGGACCCAGAACTTTTTTACTCTGGTAGTTATTTACCCTGGACCAGTTCTTTTAGCCCTGGTTTGTTGACTTTCCACTAGGTCTGAGCTACAGGGCAGATTAGGTAAATTAGGATGTTGGTGTGTATTGCGTCTCAGAAAGCAGCTGCTTCGATTCTCTCAAATGCATATTTTGGATGGTTTGTCATTGGGAAAGAAATTTAGAAGTGTTTAGTGAAACACATCTCAGGTTCTTCTACCTGCGTTTTAATAGTACACAATATATTGAGTATTTACCCATATATTATCTTTTATATGGCCACCAATATGAATTACTAACATTTCTACTCTTAGCCTTCATCAATCACTATCTGGTTTCCTCACATGAACACAGTCCATGCAATGCATCAGCAACCCTCGTCATATTTTGTCAATTCTATCTCCCATTCACTTGTGAAGACCTGTTTTCTAACACGGTAGCCGACATGTGAAAGTTCCCATCAACGCTGCTTTTCCTCTCTTTGCAAAATCTGTTCAGAGTGATGTGACAAATATCATACAGTTCTGACCCATATCTGATGGACATCACATTATTTCTAACACCATTTGATGTACAATCCAAAATCGTGAAGCACCCTGGGTTAGTCTTTGTCTTCTAAGATCAAGGCACACTGAAATTCAAAGACAAAAACTTAGCTTGGGGTAAGCTGTAACATTTCATGGTTGTTACAAATAACCCAGACTCTTAAAGCCATGGACTAGCTTAAATAACAGCTAACAGTTATCACATCAGGTCAAACAACTTGCATAGTGAATATATACATTACATACATCAGGTTGTGTAGTTCCTGGAGAGCATAGCGAACTACTTGTTGTGTATTTAAAATCTCATCAATATCAAGACAAAATTGATGTTTATTAATAGAATTTAAAATCCTGGAAATTTACAACAAAACATTTGTTTGAAACAGTGATTATATAATGATTTCCTAGTAAATGGTCACTCACAAGCCAGTAAGCAACTTTCTGAAATCACTGATAAACAGAAAGGTGAAATAGTTTCTTGGAAACTTCAGAGATGCTTTGCTTTCCCAGCCTCCCACCACGACCTCCCTGCCTTCTCCGATTCCTCTCCTCTTGCTTCCTGTCTTCTCTCCTCTTCCCCCAGTCTGAAGTCCTTACTATTTATCTAAACTACACACTTAAATATATACAGGTCAACCCTCCTCCCCACACACACCTTTTTCCCACACAGTTTGGGTCAGTTTACCCCACTCTGGGATTTCTGGTGAGACCTGTGTTACTGAACTCAGCTACAACGGTGGAGGTGGAAGATGCTTGCCAGCAACAGAAAGTATGTGCATAAATTATAAAACATGAATTAGAGCTCACAAAAAATGTATTTGACTGAAAAGAAGCAACAATATGACCTTACCAGGGGCTTCACTCAAGAGAAAAAAACCTGAGAAATAGAGAAAAAGATGGCGAGGAGGGAAACATGTGGTAATAATCGGGTTGTTTTACTGTCTGGCTCTGGTGGTGAAAGTGTTGGGCAGGGGCTACAAACGGTCTGGATCGTGTCAGAAGCCGCCGGAGTCAGGTTACCCTGACAGACTGGGAGAGTACAGTGGGGGAAAGGGGAGAAAAGGACAAAAAAGGGAGAACATTGGGGGGGTGAAAAAGTGAGTGAGGAATGGAACTGGAAAGTTAGAGTGAGGTGGTGCTTTTTCTAGAGCCAACCTTCTGACTTACTCTGTCCTCCCTCAGGACATTTATATTAATCTGTCTTTATGTGTGTGTGTTAGAACCTGGGCCAGAGGGCTACAATAGACAACCACTTGAACTGGCCCCAGCTGAGAAAACAAATGGCCTTGACTCTGTCTTTCCCCTCACCCCTCTCTTCTTTTACCCCTCATCCAATTTTCATCTTTTTTTTTCCCTGACGATGGGCATTTAATCAAGTAAGGGAGCTAATCAAAACCAGAGAAAGACTCCTGAACCCACAGCTATCTCCTCCCTAATCCTGAAGTTCTGCTTCTCATTTACCATTGACCTGGAGGACCTGACTTGTCCGATGAACTCCTACCACCAGGACAAAACAAGGAGTGTGATTGCTAGAGAGTTGGCAGTCAGTTAAAGGTTATTCCACATGTGTTTTCCTGTGTGGGAATCCATATTTTAAAGCACAGTTAAATGAAATGTCAACAAACCTCTTCAACTATTGTGTATAAAACATGGAGAAGATGAGATGAATAGTGTCCAGGAATTAGGGAGTATAAAGAAGAGAAGGGAAAAAGAGAGAGAAGAAGAGGAGCAGGGAGGATGAAGGAGACAATCAGGGGTCACAAGGGTTGAGGTGATAAGTCGCCTGTTGGGGAATTAATAGGAAGCAGATGGTGCTACCTTTACTTAATGTTGGGGTGTGGAAACGAAGGGAGAGATTTATCAGTCTGAATGAGAATGGTGTCTTCTGATGACTCCCCCACCTGAGAGGGATTTAACACATTCCTACCTTCCTATGAAATGGGAAGTATCAGTGGAAAGTTTGATGTTTGACGTCAGAAAACGGTTGAAAATATTCAAGTGTTTATTTGATTACCTATTTTTTCCTTGTAGAATAAAATGACATCACAATTTTGGAATTGAAGAAATTTGTCATTATTGTTTCATCTTTTGATGAATAATATTTAAAGCCTGTTTTAGTCACAAAATGTATTTACGGAAAGAAAACCTGACAAAATCATTTTAATCCTGGGATGTGTCGCAGATAATAAACTTCATTTTGGATTATTTCTTAGTGGAGAAGAAAATAACGTCCAAGTAAAACTCAAATTAAATATGCACCATCACTTTTAAACACAGAAATATATGTTGAAAAATTAGACAGGCACAACAGATTAAAGCACCTACCATGCATCTTACATCTCATACAATGTTTTACATAAATGAACCAGGCTGAGTAACAAATCTAAAATCATATTAACAGCACTAAAAAAAAACTGAGCAACTTAGACCAACAAGTCACGCAGCTATTAGCAGGATGAGGGCGCCAGCTGGGAGGGGCCGAGTAAATCCGGCTTCGATAACCTGCTGCAGGTGTGTGTCATTAATCCCAGCTGTCAGTGACTGCAGGATGTGATGCTGCTCTTTCTTTGCATGCCTCAGCAAAAATTCAGTCCTCCAAACATCATTTGATCTTTGTTGAATAGGGCTGGATTTTCATAACGGTAATACTTAATATATGCACTCTTGTAATAGTTACAGGTTGAGTAGAAATAATTCTAAAATTTTATTATTATTACTGGTACTTACGTATTTGCATTCTTTGTCCTTCTTCTTCAGCAATTAAAAAGTCCTAACTTCCAGCATCAATGGCAGATAGTCATGGACAAAATTGTTGTTACCCTTTAGTTTAAAAAGAAACAAAACTGAAATAACTTGAAGTAATAATAATGTTAAACTAAGGTGTGTCTTCTAATTAGCTGTGCAGGTGATTTCAATCATGCAATTAGTGAGTTTGCTGATTTAACGTGGCCATTTCGTACACATTTCATGACTTTGTGGTTGTTTCGTAAGTAATAACCAGTAACATGAAACATTTTATATCTAAAAAACGTCAGGAAACACTTATTAACAGATCTTTCAATCTGTCTGCGTTAAAATTCGGGTGGTTCCAGCTACTTATGTCAGGCTGCTTTGACTGCTTCATCAGCAGCTTGTTCATATTCATTGCTGGAATTTACTGGACTCTGATTGGCTAGCAAACTAGCCTATGAGAGCAAAGAATACTGTTTCCTGCCCCGCTGCACATGGCAACGTCAAACGTCGTGTCCTGTTTGCTATGTTATGCTACAGCTTTTAGCCAGCAGCATGCTAGGCGTGGTTTCAACTGCGGGAGCTGCCGAATACTAATGAACAAAGGAGTTGTGATGAAACAGATACAGGCCGTTCGGACTCGGGTGTTATCACCACCTGCATAGTTTGAGAGATTAAAACTGAAAGAGAAGTTGTTGACCCGTTTTCACACCCACTATGAAGGTAAGAACACCTGTGGAGCTAAAATATTCAACAGAAACTTCAGAAAAAACGTTTTTAATGGAAGGGACTCTTTAATAAACAGATTTAAGAGTATATTGTCTTTCATCCGTCCTTCACACTTGGAGTTCCACCCATGTCACATATTGACTTTGGTGTTTGGCGAAACAGATACAGGCCGTTCAAACTCGGGAGAAATCGGGTGTTATTGCCACCTGCGTAGTTTGAGAGATTAAAACTGAAAGAGAAGTTGTTGACCTGTTTTCACACCCACTATGAAGGTAAGAACACCTGTGGAGCTAAAATATTCAACAGAAACCTCAGAAAAAACATTTTTAATGGAAGGGCCTCTTTAAAAAGTGAAAGCTGGTTGTGTTCTGTTGGGCATCATGGTGTGTCACTAAACATGAACCACATGTCAGATTCACGACTAACATGAGCTCAAATAGATCTAATTATATATCTGTGTAAGTGTTAAGTTAGCTTTAATTTTTGATTGACAGGGTTATGAAACTGTGACACAAGATCTGGACGAAAAGTCTATCAGTCTCAACTTTTCGTCCTCAAACATTTCTAATCCTAAATAATTTGTGTCACTCAAAAATGTGCAGCAGTTACAATAACTTCTAGTAGATGCTACAATTCTTATTAGTAACTCTGAAAAAAATAAAATGCAGTTGCTTGATGCTTGATGAAAGTATTTTTATTTCAAATTGTGCTGCTGAAAATTCAAGCTGAGAGGATTTTTCAGTTTTCTCCTTTAAAGCCCAAAGTAAACAAATGATGGCTTATCTGTTTGAAAGTACACTTTTATCTAATCAAGAGAGCCTTTTTTGGACATAAAAGCTTAATTTCATGACCTGTGTGACTAATGTCTTCCTCAACTTGACCTACTCTCGTTAATTTCAATGGATACAGCAAAAGAACCAGCGAGAGCTGAGTGGGCCTATCACTCTTATCACTTTAGTGATAATGGCCGTCACATAAAAGATGACCTTGTGAACTCCACAAATGCCAAAGTGGCCCAATTAGCCACTATGCATTTCATACAATTTGCAAAGGGCAAATGTTCCCAAGCTGTAATTATGTACTCACATTGCCCACCTCGGGTGACCTGCCAACCAGTTTTGACGCCAGTCCGTTGTAGAGGTCACCATGACAGCGCTGGCAAAGACACAGAGAAAAATGAGCTGCAGGGTCCACCATTGTGTCTATAATTGGTCAAGTTGTTCTTGTTACCTAGTAGCAAATACATAATGGTTAGTGCTGATTGCACTGTGTGATGGATGATGAAATGCCATTGTGGGGGCAGCATGTTCTGTTGAGTGGGATGTTGTTAGTTATGTCTACAGTTTAACAGCTTTACCTGTTTCTTTAATATTGATTAGTGATGAAATAGGACAAATGTCCATTTTATTACTGATGTCAGACCACAATCACCTTCCTGCATGTAAAGGTTTGCCTTCAAATTAACCACCACTGTTCCTCTGGAAGATGAATATAAAACATTATAACGCTGCTCTGCTTTTCCGGACACCTGCCAGCAGGAACTCACAAGTATTCGCAGCTTGTCTTGCTGCTCGTGAACTGGTCACAGGTTGTAAAAATCTTTCCCTGGTGTTAGTTTAGGTACAAAATGTTTTGCCATGACATGAGTATGAGGACTGATAATTACAAAATATGATGTATGTGTCAGTTTCAATTATTTTCAAAGGTCAGGCTGTAAAATAGCACGTGCAGCTGAAATAAAGGACAAACAGAGATTTATCTGTTTAGATACTTCAGCAAAATTCTAGTTAGAATTGTTTTTCAAAATATATATATTCCATCCCATCTCTTTTGTTCAAGTGCAAAAATATAGGTATGATCAAAATATTTTTTAATTGATCTATTTTATAAGCTTAGGTCATGATCTGTAACCAATAAACAGCTTCAGTAAGAAATTATCAGACAACTGAAGAAAATAGAAACTACGGTGTAAACCAGTCTGGATCCACACTCATATTAGAAATGTTTAAAGTTACATAATGTATTTTTACTACATTCAGATTTTATCTCTTCAATAAATTATTTTGCAATATATAATCTGTTTTTCATGGCAATCCTAGTCCAAGGTTATGATGGAACCGCAGCAGCATTGACCCGCTTCATTAATCCAGCTCCATGCAGAGAATAACAAGTCAGCTGAGAGCTGGAATGTATTGACATGCATGAGAGAGACCATCATCTTCTGTTCTTTTGGTGTTAATATCAGAAAAGTGATGATGGAGATTTTATGTCAACTTGCCATGGTGTAATCTGAAAGTGCAACAAAAAGGTAGCTTAGAAAACAGAGTTTTCCAAGATTTCTTAATGATGCCAAAATGTATTTTTCCCCAGTCCAGTGCAAGTCCCAATGTGTGAAATTTGCTCTGAAAAAGATTGAGTTGTAGAGCAGAACTATGAAACACACTCGCACGTTTAGAATAGCAATATCCCAGTTACTCCAGCTGATGACCGTATCTTATTATCATGCTTCTGGCAGCTCATTGATGGCAGGCAGTTCCATTTCTCACATTAGGTTTCTTTGTATTTCAAGAGTTTCAAGGCATCTGTAACTTTTACTCTAATCATTTTGGTGATGCATTACCTTGTTGCAATTTAAATTCAGTTTATTTCCAACTTTAATTCCAAAAAAGGTGGGATGCTGTGTAGAATATAACTGAAAGGAAAATCCCATGATTTGATTATTATTATTATTATGATAAAACAGTATGTTTCTGCCATTAAATTAAAAAATAACTAGTATTTTTTATGAAATGGACAAATATCTGTTATAAAATATGATATGGTGTTTGTGTTCTTTTGGGGAAAAATATGAGTTTATGAGATGTACACATCATTACATTGTATTTTTTTTATTTATGTATATATTTAAATTTATATATGTGTTTGTGTTTACATTTTACTTTTTCGGAATTGAGGCTGTAATATGTTTATGTGTGCAAAAACAAACATTTTACTTGCTGATGCTTGAAACATTTGAAGTCTCATCTTCAAACATTTCATGGACAATAATTTTTGGACGTTTGAAAGGAAAAAGCTCTTTGTAAAGACCAATAAACCATAGTTATGACAGTTCCTGGTTATAAACAGTTCTCTTGACAACTCTGTGAGATGACCTGTCTTGGCATGTTTCGCTTCTTCTCCTGCTGTTGTGGTGCAGCAGCATTCAGGAGATGCTGCTGTGAGGCCAGCCCTCCCTAATGTCTCCATCGCCTGCACCTGACCCTGCAAGCCAGCAGTGGCCAAATTTAGTTTGGAAACGTGCCACCATGGGAGACCCGACAGGCCCATTAATCAGCAGGAGTCTCCCCCCTACTCATCCTGCAGGTCAAAGAGGGAGCAGCACACATATAAACTCAAAAGCACACAAACTCCCATACGCAAACACACACATACTGGTTAATATAATTTGACCTGAGCTTTTTGTTTTAACCAAACTAGCCCAAAAGTGGTTGAGATGGACTACTCTTTCTCGAGGTCTTTGAACACTGAAGGGTAACTTAACTTAAAACACTGTAAAAAATGTGAAAACATGTCTCAATATTTTTAAATAAATATGTTTCAAAAATGTTTCTGTATTTTTAGTAGCACCAGTGCATATATGTGATTTATTTGGACATAAAATGGGTTATGACCATTATGTCACATTTAAAACCTCTCTGACTAGCATGATTACACCCTATAGCACAAAGCATTAAAGGAATGATCATTTCATTTGCAAATAGGGAACAATACGTTAAATCAAAAACTTTGAAAATATAATATAAACCATATAAAAAATGAGAACAAATAAAGAATATTGAGCCTAGATAGTAACAACTTTTTACACAGATTCCTGTGGCCTTTTAGAAAGAAAGCATCCTGGTTGCTTTGTAAATATGACTACATGCAAGGTAAAATCCCAATTCTTCAATTTCTTTTTATAAAAAAAACTTTTCTGTAAGGTAACGGTATGAAATGTCAGAAAAAAAAAACTGTTGCTGAAGCAACACCTTCAAAGAACTGACATTCTTTGACATGCCAGATCTATACCTGTTTTTCTGTGCCTCTGTTATATTTTGTGCTGTTCTTTGAGCCAACACAGGCCCTTCAACCAGCTTATAGTAACTACATTCATTTTGTGGTCAGTTTCCTTCACTTTTGTGGTGTCTGAAATGCCACATTAGAGCAAAAACCTCAGCATTTGACCAAAATCGTTTGGCTTTCTTCTGGAATCTTTCCCAGATTGTTCTCCTGCAAAACAAAGGATAAAAGACAAAACTGTTATACAATTGCAAAAAAGCTCCCCAAAAAACTAAAAGAAAAGTGTTGGCTTGTTAGGATGACCATCTCACAAACTATGCACTAACACTTCCATTAAGTTCATGGTGGTTTATCATCATGGTGGTGTAGTGTTTGGAGGTCCTGGTTGGCGAATGGTGGCAGTATGGTCACAATGTCAACCTGCCAAAAAAGTGTTAAAAGAGCTACTAATACAAAATTATAAACATGAAATAATGTCAATAGCTAAAAGAGAGAAATATTTACGTAAAAGTAACCTTAAATTATTTCACATATTCAAAAAAGGACTATAAAGTTTTGACATAAGTCAGATACCTTCTGCTTCATTAACATGTTAACACATTTTATAAAAACCTGAACATGCACTTAAAGACTCTCACTTCTGTTATCATCATTTGCTGTTTACATCACAGTGCTAAGAATAGACATCCAGGAAACAAGGAAAAATGAAACAAGCAGATGTTGCATGTCAATATCATTAAATACAATATGACAACAGTGAAACTCTTTTACTTCTCTTCTTTTTATACTAATTACACAAGTTATAGCTCATCCAGCCTTCATGGAAGGTTAGTTTGGTTCTCCTGTTCAAGCTAGAGCCAAACTTTAAAAGCTAAAAATAAATTACTGCAATAAAAAAAGGTAATGTGTTGTTCTCAGAAATGTAGTTATTTTTATTTATTTAAGGAAATGTGTTCCAGGTTTATTTTGAGTTAAATAAAATTCATAATATCTTTGTTAATTTGGTTTTAAACACTTTTGATCTGTTTCCTAAAATCAAAAACATCTTCACAATTAATTCTTAACTGCACATTTAATCCATAACGTCTCAATTGTAAGTCTTCAATTTAATTTTTAAGAATGTGTCTTTTAGGTAAAGTAAAGATGTCCAAACAATCATAGACACAAAAAACTCTTTGTGACCCTCAAATGTATAAAAGTGAAAAACTACTGGACATACAGAAAACCTACAAAATATGATGGATTGTGTTGGATCAAAGCTAGAGAAACCATAGTTCTGAAAAAAAGGTTAAAGAGTGAACTCTTACTGAATATATGTGGTGCAAGGCCAGGTTAAACATTTATAATCATGTCTGAGATGAACTCAAAATGGCCTTACCTTTGGGTATTTGCTCAAAATTCATAGTATATCAAACATTTTCTATAATTCTTGATCTTACCTGTATTATTTAAAGAGTTTCATTATCCTAAATGAAGCAACAGCTAATTAACTTGTAATCAGTGTGAACAATGTTGCAATTAACACTCAGAGACAATGAGATTTTACAATTTACCACAAACAGAAGACACATATTGGGGGTGATACCCCTGGGGTGTGGGTAGATGCCCGAAAGTAACAGCAAAGAATGCCTCAGATAACTTGGAAGCATTTGCAGTGTCACCAGTGCATTTACTCTTTAATGTGAAACTCAGCTGGGAGATGGATGGTGGGATTGGGCAAGATTAATGAACGTTACTAAAGTCCCCAGATGTTTCTGTGGTAATTAGAGGCTTTTGTTTATCGGGAAAACAAGTCACATCAAGAGCAAAGCATTCATTATAATTTTTCATAATCTTAATAATTCAAGTGTAGCTGCTTCATTTTGTTCCCAATTTATCATGCTAATGTTCTGAATAAATCTACATAGCTAATTTCAGCTTCGCCTGTTGGATCATCAGGCAACAGATTTTGTTAAAGCTAAATATGGAACATGTTCACTGAATGCACAACAAATAAAGAGGTCAAAGTAGGTTGAGCAATTACATCATCATACAACCAGAATATAAGAAGCACCCTTTATGTGGATCAGGAACAGTAGACCTATTAATATTTTAACTTTCTCTGCTATCACTCTTGAAAAGTTGACTTTTTAAGGACTGTTTCCTTGTCATACGCATTGAAATGTCCACTTGACTTTTGACCTACACCATGAGTGGTTGCATTTTCGGTATATTGTCTCACCAAATTTCCTTTCAGTTTGAGTTGTTTGGCCAAAATTTGTTTCAAAATAACTTTAACAATTTCCCCTTGAGTGATATTACATTATTGACCTTACTTTGTTCTCAAACATCACCTAAAACCACAGAGACTCAGGACTCATGAGCTGAGATGGTCAGGACCGACTGCATTTTGTCTAGCCCCAATTGTCTTGTCAGAAATAAATTGGAGATCACATCATAGTTTTGCAGCAGGAGGTCAGTCCTTGCTACATTGTAAATATTTCATCCCAGGCTCACGTCAAGGGGCTTTTAAAGATGTGTGCTGGACCATGCTCCCCTCTTGCTGCCCTCTGAAAGTGACAGGGCTTGCGTTTTAGCCCACTTCAGGACCAGGTTAAATCAATTAAAATCTATTATTCATATGCTAGTGCAGTGACCTCACTGAAAGCCCTTGTAATTTCAGAATAGAAAAGGGAAAGGAACTGGAACTGAACTTTGGCTTCTCAAGTTTTTAGAAGAATAAGTGACCTTGTTTTAAAGTCCAGGGCTTGGACATAAAACAGTGGCTTGAAACATGATATGCTAAGACAGAACCTAAGTCTAGTTCCTCGGAGAGCTTTTATAAGATCCTATTAGCCTTAATGTGGCACATAAATGAATGCTGAACTGTAATGCAAGGCCATCAGTGATCTAGACCTTATGTGGATGTGTGGTCATCACAACGTGGTTATTTGACGGAAAATTGCTTCAACATTTTGGATTGAAGACAAACACATTTTCACCCTAGCTGGAAGAAAGCCATCTTTACCACAAAGCTTAACAATCATTCTCACAAGGTCACTTCTAACAGCTGTAGTTGGGCTCTGAAGGCATGACATCCCTTGACCTTTTGTTTGGACTGTTATTTTCTTTGTCAGGAAGATTTTCAGCTGTATAGCATCTATACATAACAGCAGGCTGTTTGGGTGGATGATAATAATAAGCAAAAGTGTGTAGGGACGACAGTGAGTCCTGTTCATATATAATCACAATTTCTCCCCGTTTTTATCCCAAGTGTGTCCCTTTTCGTCTGCTTCTCTCTTTCAGATGAAAGGGCTTTCTCAAGCTGCATGGAGAATGAAAATGATGGTGAATCTGATAAAATAAAGGCACAAGGTAAGTGATGAAAAGTGCTTCAGAAGTGGTTTGCCACATTAGTTGTCTTCCCCCAACTGACCTTCCAATTTAGGCAAACAATACATTGGCTCAGAGAAACGTCAAGCTTGGGTATATATGGAGAGAGGAGTGCAGCTCACAGAAAATAGGTAAAAATTAGTTGGGTGCCAAGAAGTGTTCATAGGTGACTGGCCATTAAACAATACATGAGGGTTGTTTTGCTGAAACATTGTTTGACATTTCTTTTTGTTGTTTCTGTCATGACATGGAACCACATGTCATAATATGGCTTTGGGGTAAAAAAAAACTGGAACACTCCTGGTAAATTTGCCATGGTGATAAAAGTAATATGTATAGCAACAAATATTTGTGGACAGCAATTTTGAAAATGTCAGTCTTAAACTCAATAATTTTTACAGATTGACAACATCTAATTTTGGCTTTGATCAGATAGTTAGAACTCTTCCTTCAAACAGGATGACAGCTTTGTTCTGACCTTCATAAATTAGTCAAAACATGGATGGTCATTGCAGGTGCTTGGTAAGATCTTCTGGCACATATCTATCCATTTTTTTTAACCTGCTTCTACCTGTTCAGGGTCGCAGGGAGCTGGTGCCTCTCTCCAGCAGTTATTGGGTGAGAGGCGGGGGACACCCTGGACAGGTTGCCAGTCCATCACAGGGCCACACATAGACAGACAACCACTCACACACACACTTACAACTAGGGACAGTCTAGAGTTGCCAATTAACCTCTTGCATGTTTTGGACTGTGAGAGGAAACCGTAGTCCCTGGAGAAAACACAAGCATGCACAGAGAGAACATGCAAACGTATATGAAGTCTACATCATTAAACCTATACTTTGTTAATGAATTTGTGAGAGGCATCATCAGCTGGTGACTGTTTGAAATGGACTCACCCACAACCAACTATAGGATCTTACTCTCACGTCGTCTTTACTCAGATTGTGTTGTGGCATTATCAGAGGAGCAAAGCAGCTATTTGTTCAAAACATGCATGCATACTGTGCATTGACCCACCCACTCTCTCTCTCTCAAACACACACACACAACAGACACCCCACCTCCTTCATATTGCTTTGGGGCCATTCCAGGGACGTCAAAAAGGTTTCACTCTTTGTGTTCTACTTTTGCTCTAAATGATGGTGCTTTGCATGGTTTGAAATTTTTACGGCCCAGAAATGCATTCTAAATGACAGAGGTGTAATAAGGCCATCTAACCTCTCTGGGTATAATACCACGCCAAATCAAAATGATGGTGAAATCTCATGCTGATGGTTGTCACTGGCAGCACAGGCATTTTAACTTGGTAAAGAGAGGTCCTTATGTTACATGGAAAATATATGTACATTAGTATGGAAAGTCTCCCATTCCTACATTTCTCTCATTTCAGATTTGAAGCTTTCTGGGCTTTCTTTTCTTAAATGGTACCATCCACTTACTCCAGTAGAGTAAGCATATTGTTTCTATCTAATTGACACTAAGCTCATGGCTATTACCATGTCAACACTGGATTACTGCCGCCTTTGAGCCCGTAGAGTGGTTGAGTTGGCCCACATTCAGGCCTTGTTTTCCTTTCCACTCTGTCGTCTGCTGCTCAAGCACATATAGCCGGACAAGCTCACAAACTCATAGTGCCACATGTGCACACACATGCAGACACATGGAAGCACTCACAGTCACTGTGTCTTTCTTTCCATCCCTATTTCTCTCCTGCTTCTCTCTTACACACACTCAAATAATGGTCCAACGTTAGACAACTGTTCCGAGGCCAATTTCACTGCAGCTAAAAGTCCCTTCTCCCAGAAGCCCTTTAGGTTCAGAGGCTAGCCTGGCTAGCGATTGGCCGGTCAGAGGCTAGTCTACTTGGTGATTGGCCAGTAAAGGCCCCTAGTGCATGGCGACAGTAATTAGCACACGCCAACCATTAACAAACACAGATTAGGCATGAACCCACATGGCATTCTGCCATCTCCGTGATGAGTGGATGTATGTGTGCAGAGAGTGGGATTCCCCAGTGAGGCTTTGAGAAGGTTTCACTTTTGTGGGTTTGTGTTTGTCTGCATTCAAGACTTGGCATGTGTGAATTTGTTTGTTGCTGGTACATGCATATGTGTCTCTTTCTTTTCCCGTATGTGCAGTTTTCCAGTCTGTCTGTCTTTGTGAGCAGTCATTCACACACATGTGTTTGGGTATGTGTGTACATTTGTGTTCAGCCTCATTTCCTCTGTGCCTGCTGGTCAATTTTGGCATTTGCAGAGAAGGATGCTGTGCATTCCCTTCAGCTCCTTCGCTTCCAGCATTGAATTAGAGATGGGGTTGTGATATGTGGAAATGATTTTTTAAATGCTGCCAATCTCTGTGTCCCCCCCCCCATATCCTTTTAGAGCCCTTCCCACCCAACCCCTCCTTTCCTGAGCGGGTGAATTTGCCCTGCTGTGTGCGCTTAATGAAAGATAAGAAGCGTCCTCCACGACTGACACTGAGCCATAGACCCTCTGAGGACTGCACTAATCTGCTTGGCTCCTAATGGGGGCCACTTTGTGTCTGCTGAGGATCATTTCATATCAAACAAATTGTGTCCTGTGAAACCCATTACATATTAGGCCCTTTGGAGATGCTTTGCCCTTAGCTGACACATAGAGGACATTCTTCGTCCTGACTTTTGATGTTGTAAATACTTCTTATGATGGTCTTACGTTGAGCATCACTTTGCAAGTCAAAGATGGCCTTTGTGCATCTTTAAACCTGTCCACCCTTTCATTAAACAGTGATAGCAGGGGTTCAAATAATGAATGAGAGACCCAGCATGAAAAGAGGAGTGATGAGACTGTAAAAAATGGAAGAAGCAGGGATCACGTAGGGAGTGATGAAGGGTTAATGAACTCTGATTCTTATCGTACATGTACTCAGTTTGATAATTTGCTCTCTGCATCATATGCCACAGGAAATAATGATAAAATATCTAAAATTATCCTAGCTGAGTTGATGATTTGGGGAGATGTGGAGCTCATGAACTCTTTATTAATTGTTGCTGATGTTGGATAACCTACATATCAGAAAATTAAAGCTTTGAAGTAGCATGAAAAATGATGTATTTATATTTACAACAAAATAAGATAATATGAACAAACCATCACAGACAACATGCCTACATCTCCACTCACCATGCAAAACACGTCTGCTTTGGTAAGAAGCAGCAGCTGCGACACATGTATAGTAAATTTCTATTTGTATTGACAAAAGTGTAATCTGCTGGGACGATGTCACCCCTTGCACAGGTCATCACTCTTAATGTTTATATGTCTATGCTGCATATGTGTGTGTTTCTGTGCACATTGCCTGGTGTGTGCTTGGATGTGTGCTTGTGTCTCTAAGTGTATGCCATCAGTTCTGCAAGGGAGAAAACAGGGAGGGGAGAACCAGAAAATGATCGGGGGCCGATACATATGAAACAGGAGGGCTCATACATAAACATAGCTCCAAGGCCCCTGGGCCAGGCAATCTATGAGGCAAATTGCTCACCAGTCAGCCATGGAGGCCGCTCTGTTTACTATGCATGAGGTCTTGTGACAAGCTTTAAAGCCACCCCTAAAACAAGATGACTGGTCCAATGGCTGTGAGGAGTTGGCTTTTTCTATAGCTTTCCTGTGCAAAAATATGTAGTGGGTGGAGAATGGATCATCCTTTCAGTGCATGGAGCTGTTGTGTGGTGTGTAGTTGATTCTATGTGAAAGGCTGTCAGGGAGCACCCACCTATGTGTTTCTGTATGCAGTGGTGTGTTCATTTGTGTAAAGTGGCATGAAAACTGGTACAGCTATAAAAGCACTGGGCTTTGTTTTAGTTAGTATCTTATCAATACGGGACAGTGATGGGAGTTTCATGGCCAGAGTGTTTGAAAGACTAACACTCTTAAACAACATTTTCCCAAAAACAATCAGAAAAAAATGAGACATGCTGCATGTTTAATTGGTAAATATAAGAAGGACCTTGAGATGAATGTTTGTACAGCTAAAACTTTCATTTTCTACATTTCAATCAACCAATTAAAAAAAACTCAAACAAAGAAATGCAGGATATGATTGACAAAAGAAAAAAAAACAATCTTTTAAACCATTTGTTGAAAATAAAAACTCATTACTCTAAACAGATCTATTTTTGTGACATCTAACCTTTTAAAAAAATACAATTTATATTTCATTAAGTGAGGTCTTTGACATATATCTTTACTTTATGCACGTACCTTCTTTGATTCGACTCATAAATAAAAACATAAATCTGCCACAACAACCTTAAAAATGTAATTTAAAGTAGTACAATTAGCACGGATTTTACAAAAACAGAAAACGAATATGAAGACAAACTAAACTTCAGAAATAACAGATTCATTAATATCAAAATGAGATAAACAAAAAAACATTAAAACAGAAAGAAAACTGATTTAAAAAATAAGTGTTTGCAGGTTACAATAACAAATCCAAATGGGAAGCTATGTTAAGAGATAAACAAGCAGCCAGGACCACATCTGTTCCAGCTTGCATTACCAGTCCAATTTTCAGGGGGGATCCCTCCTCAATTCAATTCCAATCTGCTCAACCTCGAGGGTCCAAGTTCAAGTTCAAAGTCAGGCAACCATGGCACCAGCAGGAGAATTTCCCACCCACGATTTCCTGCCCAGAGTGAACTATTGCAACCATAGATTAGATCAAGATAAATACAATACAAAATCTATTCAAGTGTCCACTGCAAGAATGTCTTTCCTTGACTGTGGAGTGCTGGGGGGGCAGACTACTGTCACTTTATAAACACCTTTGCTGCCTCTTTCTGTGTTTTTCTCTATCTATCTTTCTCCCTCTGTTTCTCTCTCCCAGGCTATAATTATGCTAATAGTATGTATATAGCTGTGGCCCCGGAGGCTTGGGGCGTATTGAAGGCTCCCAGGTCTTTCTCTCCTGTAACAGTATTAGGGTGCTATTGAAAAGGGTGGGTGAGAAGGGGGGCAGGATAGAGAGATAGCGCAGGGTGGCAAATGGGACATGACCACCGTGCTCTCTGTCAAGACGCCGTCCATTGTCTGGCCAAAGAAAAGGGCCTCCGCCGCCAGTGGGACAATAATAAAGAAGCAAGAATGGGCTGTGCATATTAAACAACACAACGGGCCGAGCAGACCAACCTGCATGGGCATGATGAAAGGGGGAATGAAGAGGAAAACAGGGTGAGTAAGAGGCGGGTGCAAAAGACACGGAGGGGGGGTCAGTGGGGTGGATAATGTGAGAAAGGCACATAAAGTGCATTCAGG
Source organism: Pachypanchax playfairii (assembly GCA_006937955.1). NCBI lineage: Eukaryota > Metazoa > Chordata > Actinopteri > Cyprinodontiformes > Aplocheilidae > Pachypanchax > Pachypanchax playfairii. The sequence goes on from SSNP01000012.1 coordinate 6,686,032, forward strand.
GGAAGAGATAACTGTAAAAACAGAAATTCCAATAGCTGTGAGAGACGCTAGTGTCATGGATCTTCTGCTAACAATAGAAGAAGTCTGAACTACGTAATATGAATTAGTGTCACTGTATTTTTTTGTAATAAAATCTACTGAAAGTTTTAACAGTTTTTTTATGAGCAGCTTTACCTCGTGTTCCTGGCTCATGTTTATCAGCTCCAAAATCATCATTTCTCATACCCACTGGAACATGAATACAAACCCCTTTTCAAAAACACTGATTAAAAAACCTTAAAATCGCAATGCAATTTTTGAATCTGATACTATTAAAGTTAGATCCATGATAGGAAATATTTTAAACATCAACTCCCACATCAGGTTTGGAGGCAGGGCTAGTTTTTCTTTCCTTAAACACACTACAAAATGTGACACTGATAGGTCGAATCACGGATGTTCAGAATAAGCAACTTTTTAGTTTTGTCACACCTTCATGCTGTTGTTTGTGTCGGAAGGAAGTAGTGCGTGTTTAAAAATGCCAAAATATGAAGTCAGCATCATGCAACCATTATGCTAACCTAAAATTAAGACCTGTTTTGTGCTTTCTAAGGGAACAAATACTACACTAAATGTTTATAGCTTTCATTGTCCATTTTTATTTAAATAAAATGGTACCCAATATAGTGCTTGATGATGACATTGGAACCAATTCTAATATTTTTAGATTTTAGACTAGCTTGATAAAATACCTATATGTGACTATCTGTAACAGTCATTAACATGTTGTTTTAGTAATTTCTGACAGTATTAAAAGTGAGTATCTACCAAAACTGAAATTCCCACATGCATGAATCTGCAGCATACACCATGCATGTGAAAGCACATTGATAGGGGGCTAGCATCAGAAGGATCTATAAATCTTTGATGTAATTGTCACACATACAGAGCATTGACATGGCTGCCATGATTGGAACCAAAAATGAAAATTTCCTTTAACATTCACATATTTTTTACAAATTGTATTTGATGTGAGCATAATCTGATCATTTCTAGGTTTTCTATATCTGTAAGGAGACAGGAATGGGGGAGGGCACAGCAGCAGCTCATGTTACATCCTGCTTGACTCATTGTTCGCAGATACTCATTTAATGTACTGACAATACCTTCCACCCTGTCAAACTGTCTACTTAGTTTGTCTGTAACTCCATCAGTGCAATATGTGGCTCTGGAGAAAACTAATGAAGTTTAAACATTGTTGTGTTGACCCAAAATATGTCTGTAAATTAAAAAATGGATTTGGGGGGTGGTCCATGCAACAATGGGTCTGACTGAATCCAGATTTTGTTATACAGACTTTACATTTCTTAATCAAAAGAACTTTTTTTTTTTTTCATTTTTAGCTCTCATACTTGTGTACTCCTGTGGTGTCAGCCATGAGATCATCCAAGACTTCAGTTATCCAGTGCCCCCAAAACCAGCATCCTGCCTTTAGTGTCCTCCCCCTACAGCACACATCCTACTATCCTGAGTAGGTGTCAACCGTAGAGGCGTGGGTGTTGGAGGCTCCTCTATGGTTCACGGCTATCGCATGTGCCTCAGTGGCTGCACAGTGAGTCTACCATCTGTCTGCCTGTCGCACAGCGTGCTCTCCCTCCTTCTCATTTTCTCCATCTCTCCTTATCTTTTCAAACATCTTTTGGCCTTCACTCATCTTCCCCTCCACTAACCCATCGTTTAATTTGAACTATACTTCCATTCTTGTTTGTTTGAGGTCAGGAGGTATCTCATGCAAGATAGCTGAAGAGCAAAACCTACTTTCATCTGGACAGTTAAGTTGCTCCTCATGAGGGAAAAAGTTCAGCTATAACATGAAGAAAAAGGCTGTCTTGTTGTTTCATGTAAGAAACAGATCATAACAGAGATGTGTGTAGACGGTGCAAAAACAACAGGCCGTAAGAACATTAATTGGATGAGGAGATGCAGCAGCACCTCTCACAGACCAGAGTGTGGCAGTGTGCCACAGTTAGAGTACAGACCTAAATATTGTATGACCTTATGCAAGTTAAGGCAAGTTATTGTATTTTCTGTTGTAAGTTTTACAGTCAAATTACGGAGTGTAATATTTGTGTACTTCTTTACATGTGCGTATATTCTAATTCCCATGAAGCCATGCCTTATTTTGACAGATAAACAGAGTGAAATCAGTGGCCAACTACCTTTAATTTTGTCATTAAGGAATTCATTAGATTAATAGTTCTAAATACCTGGAAGTGTTCTATGATCTACTGTCTTTAGTTTGTGATTTCCTATCCAAGTCTTAAGCACTAAACCTGCTGTGTTGTTCTTGGCATTCTTCAGTCGGACCAGAGAACATCACGCAGACACTGATACCTTCCTCAGGGATCCATTCTCCTCTCGATTTGATGGAAACCAAAAAAGGGCTTTTGGCCAGGCAGGTCCCATTATGTCTCAGTCTAAGAGCCTGGGGCTGAAAAATGCTCCCTTCTTTCTTCAGCACACCTCAAAGTCTCAACTAGAAATGACATATGCCCTAAAGAACGGGGAACACGGTGATCTGCCTGCCAAAGTCAGGTCAAGTGTTGAGTTACCGGCCTGAACTTTGTTTCAGTACAAAAGTATTTCTCTTAGTTTTGAAAGTTCAGAAGCTCTTTTTTTAAAATCCTCCCTGCTACACCAACAACTTTTCTTCATCAGGGTTTGTAAGATTATATTGTTGGACTTTGATCATATTTAATATGGTTTCAACAATAATTTCAATAGCCACCTGTGCTAATGATCTGAAAGTCCAGTGTCCCCTTTGCTCCCTGTCACATTCTCACTTCATGACCTCATGACAATATGTATGCAATAAACAGATGTGAGTGGCTGTGAGGGGCCTGAAACAGGATAGGACGGCTTATACTGGAGGCCAGTCCTCACTGGCCTTGAAACTGGGGGCCTCCGAGTCCACTGGACAGGATAAACAGGATAGTTATGTGTGTGTAGAGCAGGTTTGTGTTTTTTTCTTTTTTTTAAGAAAGAAAGAAAGAAAGAAAGAGACACTGTTTTCTCACGTAAAAATTCTGAAAAGGAAGGTAGATTTTTGTGTTTTATTGTGAGACTACTGCTTCAATTTTCAAAGAGGTTTTCTACCAAACTCCTGGTTTTAAATTAATTAATGTTTATTGTGACATTACATTTTTGCAATTAATATTACAAAATCCTCAGTTTTTATTCAGCTGTCATAGGCTGGTGAGTTGTCCAAGGTGTAACTCCGCCTCTTGCACAATGACTCCCTGTAAAACTGTACAGGAACAAGCAGGTATGAAAAATGACTGACTGACACAAAATTTAGATATATATTAACATATTAATGTCAGGATTGTTGTTCATTACAATTATTGACAAAATTTAATTGCACAGATGGTCCTAACATGACACATTTTACATGTTAACTGCAAGCAAAAAATTTCACAAGAAGGTTTCTTGAAATAAGCTGCAGCAGTGTGAGTATGATTTGAAAGTGTGTAAAAAATAAAAATAAAAAAAAACAATGAGGAAGAGAGATTGAATGCAAAATGGGTGGATTTAATGAACCAACACAGTACTTAATGGAAACACTTTGAAGCTGCAACTCTGAAAGACCAATAACTGCTACAATGAAAGAGTGGGGGATTTTGTTTGTGATGACTGCCCCCCTGGTGAGAGGTAGAAGGCTGTGCATCTTCAGAGGGCATCACCCACTTACAGTCATTGTCCTTAATGCTTTCTTCAATAGATGCATCAAGTAAAACCATTAAAAATATCAACTTAGAAGAGGGTTAATGTTTTCCAAGATATGCATTTAGAGCAGCAGTACACGGTGAGTTTTCTGCACCAAGTTGTGCTTCTGTAGCAAAGAGAGCCACCAGTACTGAGACTGTCAACAACCCCGGCAGTACACTTTAACCAGCCCACAGTCTCAGACTCATCTGTTTCGCTATGTCACATTTTTATTAATTTTCTTCCCAAACCTGACATAGCTATCTGATGATGAACCAGCCCCATTACTTTTCTGTACACCAGCGAGAACAGATAGATCCCTGAATATTGAGCTTTCACAGAACCAACATTATCCCTCTATGTCAGAGGTGGGTAATATCTCGGCGGTCTTGGAGTCCAGAGGTGCATACAGAATGATGTCATTAATCCTCCAGGGCAATCTCTTTCTCTCTGCCTCGGTCTCTCTGTCTATAACAGCTGAATACAGAGTCGCATTTGCATGCTGCATATGTTGCCAGGTGGCTCTGCAGGCTGCAGGTACAAATGAGATTTTCTGACAACAAGGTGTAAGCGAAGGGGGGGATAGTGAGAACTGGCTGAAATATATTCTTTCTTTTTTCTTTTCTTTCTTTTTTGTCTCTCGCTGACTTGCCTTATTAAAAAAATCTGTAATAGAAGACAATTTAACACCAGCTTTAGTTTTTCTCCCAGAGATAGTTATTATTTGACGTTACTGTTGTTGTTTTTCTGTCCTTTTTTGTATGTGATTTAAGATACTGGAAAGAGATATACAGTAGATGTATCTAAAATTGGTATCTTTTAATTTTGTTAACCGGTCACTCATACAGATAAGTTTAAATCAAGACAAAGACATTGCCATTGCTTACAAAAAGCAAATATAGTTTTATTATTTATTAAATGAACAAAAACACTTGTGATTTTGAAGAACCACAAGAATAAAACATGCTGGTTCTGCGAGTACAGGTAAAACTTTTTTTTTTTTTTAATCATGGACATTAAAGTTTGAGCCTTGCGTGAGCTCCCGTGAAGTTTTTACTTTGTACTAGATTAAATTCTCACCTACTCTTTACTTGGTTCAGGCACCAAAACCAATTTGCAAGCATTTGGAATGCATCAAAGTTTGCTTTCAAGGACCTTCGTGTTCTTGACAAAAGAGTTCCTTTTCAAATTTGTGCCTAAAAAACATTTAAAAGATCATTTGGAAAAAAAATCTACTTTCTAATTTGTTTGAAAAACAAAAAGTAAAAAGGCATCTAATTCATGTTTAACAGAAAAACAAATCTGTAAAACTTTCTATGATCTATTTCCTTTTACTATAGAATTAGACTTCATCAAATGGACTAAAAAATATTCAAAGTAATACTACTCTTACTCTACGTTAAGATGAGGATAGTAAGAAGTGAGAGGAAGAGCAGTAAACGTGTCTGGCCTGTGTTGTAACCACCAGAGGTTACAACACTGTTCATATCAGTTGCCCTTTAAGTCTTCTTCAGAACTACTTTATTTTCATGGTTGACCCTCTCTTTTTTAATAGAAGACAGGAGCAGCGTCTAGGCTGAAGATGGCATTAGCATTCCCTAAAGATATCACGTTGCCAGGGCCCTAATCTTTCTGAAGACAATGAAAAGGAGCATCAGAGCGAAGATGGTGTTCATTTGATTGTGTCAGCACAGTCAAGCATGTGCTCTTGGTCTTATATTGTTCACCCAAATCAAGAAGCACAGCCCCCCATCTTGCTTTGCCCAAATTCAACATTCCAGCCTTATTGATCCGTCCCTGCAATTAACAGACAGGTGTGTCCCCAATCAATTCCTATCTCATCCTTCTCAATTCCACTCCCTATCTTCCTTATTCTCTTCATTCCCCTTTCTACATTTTTCCCATCAGTCCCTTGAGTCCTCAACTGGTCCCCCCACTTTACACGCTCCTATCTCCCACCTTAAGGTCTCGGGGGTCACTCCCACCAAGGTGATTCGTAAACAGAAGCTTGCAGAGAAATCAATACTTTATCAACAAGCTACAAGAGGCTTTAGCCTATATGATCTTCATGGTAAAGGCCTCCAAACATCTATCTCCTTCTCTGGTCCACTCCCTAAGCTCTGTTGTTAAGACAATGAAGAGAGGAGGGGGGTAGGGGGCTAAAGGAGGGATGGAAAGAGGCAAAGGAGAGGGGATTGTGCAGGGTCCAGAGGCTCACTGTTAGAGGAGAGATTTGCTGCTCCGTTGCTTTTAGCTTGATCTGCATCTGATTAAGGAGAGAGGGCAGAGTTTTGTCCTTCACCCCAGTGCTCCTCTGTCCCACCATTATGTACCCTGGCACTGAGATCCATCATCCACCTACCACAGGCCTCGCTGCCATAGCCTGGGGACTTATTAGACCGACCCTGCTCCGCTCAACACGGCCCCACGCATACCACTGAGGGTAAAAAGCCCATGCTTCTATAGGACACTGTATATTTACCCTGAATCCTAATGATTCAGACGAAGTGAATACATAAAAACAGATTTTTACACATTTGAATCTGTGTTGTGTGTATTTGAATGTTTTGCATTGTGATCTCAGATTTTTGTGTTATCTTTTTTCAAATGACTTTCTGTGCCACATCACTATCAAACCACCAAGACGTCTATTTAAACTTCTTTGCTTTTGCAAATTTATAACCGTATCAGAGCTCAAGATAGACATTAACATGGAATCTTGTTATTCTGATAGCATCTAAACATGTTAGCTTCAAGTTTTAATGAGCATCTTGGTTATTCTTTATAAGGAGTTGCATCCACAATTTGAACTTGCTAAAACTAAGGTATCACTCTGAGTAAAGTACAAGTATAAACAATATGACTGAAATGATTTTGATGTACTAGAATATTTTGTAAAATGGTCGAAACTGTCTAGGAACTAAATGAGTTGTTTAGACTTTTGACTTTTAGGCAGGCTAAGTATAACAAATATTTTCTACCTTGCTTCTAGGAATAAAAACTGTGATTTCATGTATGTAAGAAGGCTTTCAGTGTTACTGTTAGATGTGATTACATAAGAGCAAGAGAAGCATTAACATTAAAGTGATCTGAAGACAAGAAACAATGAAGGAGTCTGGACTTGACCTCTACAGTAAGAAGATCTGTTGATGCTTTTATCCGGTGAATGACATATTGTGCGCTCGTTTGAGTCTATTCGCACCTTCTAGAGTTCCAGTCTGTAATGCAAGGTGCTGCCTGCTTTCAGGAACCGTTGGCGCTCTGGGTGTCACCTGCAGATCTTTGACATGTAGAAGGGTTGAGTATTGAACCACCAACCTTTTTGACAAACTGAGTTGCAGCTGATGTAATTCTGGCATTTTAGTTAGTTAGTGTTGTATCTTAAACATTTCCAGATGTGGCTTCTCTTTTTTTTTTTCTTTTTTTTGCAGGATGATTATGATTCCATTACTCACCCGTTTTCTCATCTTGTTGATTTATTAGTTATCATTGAATCACTTTACCTACTGCAGCGGGTGTTCTTAAAGGAAAATAACACATTTTTAAATCCATTCTGTGCTGATCCACCATTTTTCTTTAAAATTGAGTGTGTTTTATGTTTAGATTTTTTGGTCATTGTCAAAGATCTCTAAAAAACAAAAATTAACATATTTGTTTACTTTTACAAATTGTTGGTTTACTGACACTAACTCACATCATTTCTCATGAAAAAAAATTCTGTAAAGCAAATAAAAATATTTTTGATTCTCCCCATAATGGTTTGTGGCTATCTTAGTATTTTTAGAAAGTATAAATATAATGCTAACATAATATTTTAATGATATATTAGACTTTAATTAATCTCTAAATTACAAGCTTGTGGAAGGAACTTTTTGTTCTGTCAGCTGTCTCTCTCTCGATGGCTCTCATCCAATGAGTCTGTTTCAAACCCACCAGGATGAGGGAAAAAAAAAAGTGGAGGAGCTCGCCATGTGCGCACATCAATCCTAAATTTCCAGCCCCAATACCATCATGACCTTGGTTTGGAATGACATCTATTTGCTGGCTGGCTGCACACATCTCTTTGCAAATTGTATGGGCCAAGCTAATTTGTTTTTATGCACGTTTAGTCAAGAATGTGATGCCACGTTAGCCTTTGGGAGCACTGCCAATGTGATGCAGGGTTCCTGGTGACAGACAGAAAAAGGGTGATTGAGGATGATTGTCTTGCCTGGTTGTGTAGATATATAAAAAGAAAGATGCACTGCACATCCTGGAATGAGTTCATAGCTGATAGAAGTCCTTCTGGGACCACCTAAAGCTGAATATCATTATCTGTACATGAAAATAAACAATGACCTTTAAAGCTCGTATCCTAAAATGAATGCAGGTTTCTGGGTAAAAACCCAATAAACCATCAAGTACATGATTTTATAAAAAAACATTATAATACTTTGAAGAACAAATGATAAAATTTATGGTAGAGTATGTACACAAAAGTAGAAATGGCAAGCTTGTTAGACGTACACTCTTATGACCTACATGTTAGAATGCCAGTGTGACCTGACAAACCGAAATGTAAACATACTTTATGCAGGAGAATTTTTGCCTTCTTCATGGCTGAACTGACCTCTCAACTGTGCACATTCAACCTTAAGCTATTTCATTATCATTCTTTCGTTATCGCTTCAGCACATGATGGAGTCTCAAGTTCTGCTGTCTTAAAATATGCTGCAATGTTATTCAAAGAAACATCTCCAGACTTCTAAAGAATAATGAGTTCTTGTTCAAAAGGAAACACAGTTAACCCCTAAACATAATGTAACCTCACAGCATAATAAAACACACATATAGGATATGCAATGAACATGTATAGACATGTATACACCTTCGACATGAGGCGAGTTCAGCTTCCTGACTGGGGGCCATCTTCTTATTACATGACAGAAATAGTCATTGTGGCTTTCAGATGCTGTAGAGTTCTATGACATATATTTCAGCAGATACTGTATATGACCTGAAATGTGCCTGTTTTTTTTTTCCACACATGCTGTGGTTAGCCAAGCAATTAAATTGGAAAAAATTCAATTTGTCCTCACATACAATAAGTATCCAAAGATCAATGCACTTGGGCACAAAACTAAAGCGTTCGTTGCAGCTTGAGCGTTTGTGCTGATCTCTAAAGATCATGTCAACATGTCTGAAAAGGTTACATTCTGCAGGCATTAGATTTATAAATGATGGAACTATAATTCATTGCTCAACATGCAAGCACATACAACATGTAAATACATTTGTTTAGAGCTTTAATGTTTTTGTGTTTGTAAAAGGATTGAAATATTAACATTTACACAGATTTCACAGCTTTTTGTTTTTTTTAATAATGTTTACTTATTTTTGGGGGGGGGTTCAGCTCCTGTCCTGACCAGAAGATTTAAACATTTCAGTTAGCCTTACTCTCAACATTTTGGGAAATGCCAAAGGTAGACTACAGTAGGTAAGCTTTAGGTTTTAACTATTATTTAGGGTTAAAAAGACACAACAACAACAAAACACAGTCACTTTACTTAAAAGTTGAATTCAAATGTGAAATCTAATTTTGTCAAGTCATCCAGAGAAACAGTGCAACAAGTACAGAACAATGTTCACTGACATAGTGTTTCCCTGATCTGAATACTTACAAGTGCACAAATAAAAACTAACAACTTAATGCTGATTTGTGTTTACAACACTAGAATAAGCCCATGTTTTGATCACCACATGAGTTTACACTTGTTATATCTGCTTTGTTGGGCAAAATGTCTTAGGTCCCCTTAATTGAAAGCAGTTATTTAGCCTATTTATTTTGTTTGTACACATTTTTATAGAACTGGACAAACTTGGATCCTTCCTTCTTACCATGAACACAACATTGAACTCACTATAGTGCTACTTTTCTTAGACAGTGAGTGTAAAAATAATTTGAGCAACAAATTATGGTAAATCTTCCTTAACATTTTTTTCAGATATCATTCTTGTTTTAATCCTAATTTGTTTTCTTCTGTCCTTGTGTATAAAGACATGTGTTTGGGTCCTCAGATAATAGAAGTCCTTTCATGCACAGGAGGCCTGATAGCCACACAGTGACCCCACAACCTTCAGCTGCCCACGGCTACAGTTCTCCCTCATGTAGCAAAACGCTAGACCAGTGTTTGATTGAAACTGGAATGAAGAGATACAAGAGCATGTGATATGGCTTCAGGGATGGTACGCAGTTCCAACGCAATCTCCCAGACATAGCTGTATCAGAAATATTGGGTGTGCTTGTATAGCTGGAGGTTATTCCATAGGATTAGAACACAGTATCATCTCTTTACAGGTGAAAATAGCCCACACGAAATTTAAGAGCGTGTCAGTCAAAGTAAACCAGGGTATGACATCAAGCAAAATGTATCAAAAACTTTATTATTCTAAGAATCACATGTTAAATTTACTTAAGTACTTTCAGATTTAGTCAGTATTGCTTATTAATTATGTTACAATTTTAACTGGTTTAAAAGGTGAAACAGTGAATAACAGAAAAACATCAGGCACAGTGGCGGTTGGTGGAATAATTTTTGGGTGGGGCTGCATAAATCCAAAATGGTCAATAAAAAATTTTTAAAGATGAGTTAATGTAAACCCTGTAAGAAAAAATACATTTTTAACTTCAGTTAAATATTTAACAAAGACTTTATTCAATTGTAAAATAAAACATAATAATCACCAGAACAGGTTAATCTAGTCAGACAAACAGACACATTTTGTGTATTAACATTACATTTTGTAATATTTAACATAGTATAAACATTAAATATGTTTCATCATTTTAATTGACCAGTACTGGTTAACCTCCACAGTTGTGTCCAGCATGTCTCAGGAAACCTCCCACTGTGTTGTAGAAACTGTTCTCCGTGCAGCAGGTCACACTGACGAGATGCTGAGTGAAGACAAAACACTCCTCAATGTGCAGCAGGATGGTGTCACACACCTGGAAAACAGTTTTTCATTATATTAAAGTCCATCTACTGGTAAGTGTGTAGGGTGTCCCGATGTTCGTGGATTGGGACAGGGCCACAAACTGCTTTCCTTGCTCATTTAACGGCTGTTTGATAGCAGATAATCTTGCAATATTTAACGTGGTTTGGGACTCTTCAAAAACCGCACTTCCTGAGGTTATTTTCTCTGCATTTATTGGCTAAATTAAGTTCTTGGCAATAATGATCTGTTATTGGCTAATTCAATTTAAAAGCCCACCTCCTGATGGCGCTGAGAAGTGAAGAAGCAGGAGGAAATCATATTTTACAAAGCAATTTCTGTCTTTCAGAAATCCTTTATACAATCTTTTCAGTATATAAATATACATATGAGTGTTTTTTGTAACTCTATAAATACATGTAATAAAAAACAAAGAGAAATATTTCTTATTTGTTGTCAAATCATGTTTCTGATAAGGAGGGCGGCGCCCTAGCGCCCTCTATTGGCCAGCCGCCACTGCATTACAACTGCTTTAATTGCAGTGCTGATTTACACACAAGTCTGACAAACACCTACAGAGATAGCAGCATCTGCGTGCGCTTATTTAGGGAGAACAAATTAAATCCAGATGTTGATCTGACCTCTGAGTCCTGCAGCCCCCAAATTTTTTAGGTCAATCCAGCAGTGAAATAATCACTTTTTACTTGTTTTACTTTTGTCCTGTATTTTACATTCAGTCTTTGCTTCACATGTTCTCCCTTTTTGTTTATGTTCTTTGTGTTCATGTTTCATAGAAACATTTTTCAGCATTTCTCTGATTTATGTTCACTTCTATTGACCCAAAGCTTCTCTGTTGTTCCAGCAGACATTCTGCAACCCTGGCACAAATGAACTGAACACGAGGGGATGACCACTTGTTGTCCTTTCAGCAGTGTTTGATGACTTGACCATCTTCTTTCTCAGAATAAGATGGATGTAGTGATTCTAAGCAACTCAAACATCAAAAAGAAAGAACATGAGTAGCTGGAGGAATACCAAGAGCTGAAAGCGGAAACAGAGAAGTTGTGGAAAGTTAAGACTGCTGGTGGTGCCAGTGGTCATTAGGGTATTCTGAGCTGTGACCCCCAAACTAGGAAAGTATCTCCAACAGATTCCAGGAACAACATCAGAGATCTCTGACCAATACAGTCTCAGCAACAGCTAAAATAAACCCACCAGCCAGTTCTTTGACTAAAACACACAAGCATTTAAAATTACATTTGACAAAAACTTTGTCATAGTTTTATTTGTTTTATCTGACAAATAAATCATGGCCTTTATAAAAGCAAACAACAATAACAGGAACATATTATTTTATAAAAGACATTGTATAAATCTATTAAACTCTACATTAGGTGACTGGCTGTAAAACGTCCTGCCTTTTATAAGCATAAGTTCAGTTTGTCTTTTTGCACTGCTGGGCACAACCATTTATGAGAAATGGTCATTACTATATTCTCCATAATCACATATTTTCAAACACACACACATGCATACACTCATATCTAGGTCAAGGCAGCCAAGGGTAAAAGCCTGAGGCATCTACCAGTCAAATGATCTTATACCATTATTTAAAAGAAGGATTTTCTTACTGAAGTCTCAGATAAAACAAGACTGAAGGTTTGGGTACATGTGAACTTAAATAGTGTCCCTGACCAGGTCCTATTGGGTCCAGGCAGCCTTTGTCTTTCTGTCCTTTGCCATATGTTCTCTTTAGCACTGACCTGTTCTGTTTGTACTTGTGAGCTTGAAAGCTAATCCAACTACAACTTTAAACACACCCTGTTTAAAGACACTTCTGGACAACATTACATATCATCATCCTACTTATTTATCATTTAAGAAAATAAACAGTTAGTACATGTTATTACTATCTGCACAAATAAAAATACATTTACATCTTTAACACCTCTGCTTTAAAATTTAGATGTGCTACAAGGAGTTTCCAATGAGAAATCATTAAATGCTAGTAAATTCATTGCTAGTAGCTGCATATGTTGGTGAACAGTAAAATATTTATGTTTAAATTAATCCAATTTGCTATTTAATAATCTATTTCCCTGTTAAAATGAATCCAATGTGGTTGTCTGAAGTCTCTAAATGGCAGGCACTGTGTCAGACTTGGAAGGTAAAGAGTTTCTGTTACTGTGAAATTCTCCGTTTCATTAAGTTTATTCTCTGTGATGGAAACAGATGCTAAAACACACTCTGTAGTTGTTTTCTCTTATTAGCTTGTCAAAGATATTTCTACTTGTACCTGCATCAATGAATTGTTAAGCTTCCTTGAATAAGAACACAAAAAAAACATTATTTCTAGAGACTACATATACATGTATGTATTGTTTTGCTTATTTTGAGATGCATGTTTATGTCTGTGCAGCATTTGTGTATAAAGGCCTTTGTTGTTGGAGTTGTGCACATTATTAGTTTGTGTATTTAAACTGCAGATGTTCTGTCGACTGAAATTCACTGCTCAAAACTCCGGGAAGGAAATTATTAGTTTTCTGCCACAGTAAAACTCACAAAATATATATGGTCTAAACCTTTTTAGTGGCACTTACTCCACCATGATTGCTAACACATAAAGTGAACAAAATTGACATTATTACAAATATTTTTCATGGCAATTTGCCACCCACTTTCAGACGACCATGTTATATTTTTGAAAGGAATCTGCTCTATTGAAGAGTGCTGAAAGATATGCAAACAAGTTGAATACGTGTTAATGACTGCTAGCTTAGTGTGTGAATAGCAAGGTGTTGATTAGTGCTGCTGCGAGCTGCTGCAGCCGTGACAAGGCTGGCCCACAGCAGTGAGTTACAGCGCACACCATCAGCCAACAATAACTAACTTCTGCCTCCATCAACAGCTCTTGTAGTCACTTCTGCTCTTTTCCTGACAGAGGCGGTGCTGTCTTGCTGCAGAGCTAAAATTTGCCCCATGGCCATGTGGGGAAGAAGAGGGGGAGGATAAATGAGACCGTTTTGGACAGCGGTGAAGTGACCCACATGTTTTCTCTGGTCATCTCTCCATCTCTTCTCCTGTCCTTTCTCATTTCGTTGCATTTCTCTACTGACCATCTCGTTTTTAACAATATGCTAATATAGATGTTTGACATCAGTAGTGTGAAACTAAGCAGACATTCGATGTCACTTTTTCAAAGACAAAACAGAACACTAAGTAAAGCCAGCACATTTTTTTTATCCTAAGATGTACTGCACAGCTGAACCATGCTGTAAGTATCCCTCTATTATATTTAAAGCACTTCAAGTTAATTCTTCACACAGACACATTTACCCACACGAAGTTTCATTCTTACATCAAAAAAGAGATGCTATGTTGTTGTCCTCTGAGTCGTAAGATCATCCTCACCACAGATGACAAACGGATATAATCAGCTCTCCAGAGACTCATCCTGCTGCTGCCACATTCATTACAGCCAAGCTAATGCATACATCAAACAGCGAAGGCCACTGACCACTACACTGTACTGACACTCACAGACACACACCCATACGCCTAACTGCTACATATTTAACACATATTTCCTTACTCACACAGTCATACACACATAATTGCGCACACTGTCAACACTCATTGTCATCACATCAACACATATCTCATTTCAAAGGAATTGTCTCTTTGACCCACCACCACCACCACCCCAACTCTAACACACACACACACGCACGCACACACACACAATGGCACATAGACCAGAATAATCACATAATCTCCAAACTAAGGACCAATATCGAAATGACTGGCTGGGCTGTCTTGTCATTCCATCAGTAAAAGATTTGCATGTGTGTGATGTATTTAATACTTTCTCAAGCCTGATCCGGCCCTCCATAATAACACAGCATGTGCAGGCAGACCTGAAGCTGATTTATAGTCTCACCCTGGCTGGAGGCTTCTGTCTGGGCTGTTTGATGTGACATGAGGCTGTCTTTGTGTATGAATGGATGGACGTAGAAGCAGATATAGGTGTTTATGCATGAATGTGTGTGTGTCTGGAGGTTCGCCCATCTAATGCATGTCGTCTAGACAACATTTGTGCCCTCCGTCCGAAAGAGGTGATTGTCTTATGCAAATGAGGCCAAGCTAGCTGTGACATGTCATCCAGCATGTGGGTCATGTGATGAGAGACCAAGGCGCAGCGGTGACGGTTGATAGCCTGCTTTTTTTATTTATTAGTGTGGCCATTGTTCACCATCACCTCTGCGGGCAGCGAAGACACAGAGTGGTATTCAGGCCAAGAGAAAGAATACAATGTGTGATTTGTCACAACCTTTATGTGTGTATGTGAACGCTGGCATAAAATAAAGAATAAAGGATAAGGGTCCAGTTAGATAGATGCAGTTAAAGAAGGGGAAAATCCCTCATGTGAAAAGTTTGTACACACATTTTTACAAAATCTACATCAAAGACAAAAACCAGGAACAGAACAAGGAATTCTGAGGTTGAGTTGTAAGTTAACACATTCAGTGATATGTTACAAAGTCCATTTAAATAGCCTTTTATGTGTTTGAAAAATATAGAGAATATAAAACACAGAACTTATACTACAACTGTAGTGAGAGAATATATGGCCTCAAGAAATAAAAGAATTGTTACCCCACTCAATGTTTAAATCAAAGCCACTTTATGTAGATGAACAATGAATTTTTATCTGCTTCTATGGTACAGAGGTGAAGCCATAATATCCTGTTTATGGGTGCTGCCATATTGTGTTTTTTTTTGGATATATTGGAACCATTATCTCTACACTAGGGATGTGGGACTGAAGGTATCACCTACACACAATCACTTTCATTTTTTAAGCATCAAATAACTATTTACAGATAAATGAATACAAAATTTGAACATATACTCCTACATTATGAGATGTTTTGAGGTGGGATTTAAAATTTGTGTTGGGTCGAGACATTAGGGTGTGTGTATTTTATTCCACTTCAACTTTCTTGTTATATTACTGTGTATATAAACGTTTTGAGGTTTAAATCTTATTAGAAACATAATTTTTAATGCAGTATTACCCATAAAGACTGTAAATTACAATTTCAGATGTGAAACAAAGGTATTTAAGATTTCAACATTTAAAATTACTTTCTGTGCTTGATGTGTTTGTTATATTGACCATATTGTTTCTGTACATGTCAGGACCTTGTGGCATCAAACCAAATTATTTTATTCAGAGTGGCTGGTAAAGCTGGAGGATGATGAGTGGATGTATAGGGACGATTTTAAAATTGAACTGAAAAATTTGGCAATAATTTTGCCCTTATTTAAATTTTTCAAGTTTAAAATCTCTGTCTCTTTATATCTCACCAAGTTATGAAATGTCATGTGATTAGGTCAAGCAAGACTAAAATTGCCTCAATTTTTATTCTTTGTATTTAAACCCCAGAACGACACACTGTGACATTTTGTATGCAGCATTTCAGAAAGATAATAATGTGATTGTATATTCAGTGCTGCTGGATACAGCTCATCTTCATCCTTTCATACTCTTCTAGCACTTTCCTCCAGACACAGCCACCTTTTCCTTGTAGGACTCAGTTCAAATGCCCTCTGTGAATATGGAAAACCAGTCAAAAGCTGGAGTGGAGAAAGAAAACACTGTTAGGTTTGGAATATGTAGGGGCTTCTGTGACGACGGAGAGCTGCATGGACTTGACAACCCAGGGCGTGAGCTGTGTGAATGGATTTCAAAACAGATGACCTGCATGCTGATCCCATGATCTGTGCCTTCCAGTCCTTCTTAAAAGCGATCTTTTTACTTCTCACCCCCCCCCAACCCACACAAATACACATAACAGAGCCCTGGGTATTATCATAGGATATGTCCAGAGGTCCATACTGACCTCTCACCCTGGTCTCGGGGATAGAAAGGGGCCCCTTTTCGCTGCATGAGCATAAAGACCATCGGGGCCAACATCAGCATAAAGGGTCTGCTGACTGACAGGTCATTTTTCACCTATTGTTTTTCTTTTAAACACCAATTTTATCTTGCAAAGTAACACATTGGCAACCATGAAAAGTGCACCTTCAGTCGTCTTGTTATTGTTAAATGATGATCTGATGTCATTCAAAGCCAAAAAACAGAAAAAAGATTTTCTCAAGTCGCTAAAAGGTTCAGACTGTTTAACATAAGGTTTTCCTGATTTATCACTATTGCCGTCATGATGCAGATGATTATGATGATTAATGGTTAAAAGATGAAGCAGTTGTTGTGTCAAATTTTTAGATCTTTTTTCTTTTCATACAATCAAAGGAGGAAAAATAGACTACGTAGCAGCAACATAACATACTTTGTGTGTTTGTTAGAGATAAACAGCCACACAGTGCTTGAGGTACTAGTGTGTTTACAACTGCTGACGCACCAACATACGCAGGTCTCAGCGGCCAGAGCTCCTTGTTTTCTGTCGGTATCTGGCGCTGAATCAAAGCAGGGGAATGAGGCGGCCTCCAAGTTTTAAATTGAATTTCATGCTGGATTAGTGGCACTCTGCTAAAATGCATGTGAGCCCCCCCTAATGACGCGCTCATCTTCACACTCCAGAGACATGCAGTGGATGTGTGTGCCTCTGTGTGCTTCTCTATCAGTTAGCACAAATGGCATAACAGCCATGTTTATCACTGGAAGTAATTTTTGTGTTCTGTTGGTGGACTTCATCAAGTTTTATGATGGGGAATGATTTCAATTATTAGGTCTTGTTAATTAACAACTGCCAGGGATGTGTTAAATGATATATATAACATCTTTACTTTTAATAGCATTATTATGCTTCTGACTTAAACTTGATTTTTTTTACACATCTTGTGTAACTCCTCCCGGTTGTCAGTGGCCTGGTCTAGTGGGGTCCAAGCAGCCTTGGGTCTGTCTGTCTGTCCTTTGCCATGTGTCCTCTTTAGCACTGACCCATGCTGGACAAGAAGCGAATGGGCCCTGAAGGATGAGAGATGGGAAGGAGAGCGGGTGCATTTGTATGTGTTTGGGTGTGTGGGGTTGTGTGTGAGTGGAGGGGAGGGGGTGCACGGGCTGTCTCTGCTCGAGGCGATGGGTGAGCAGAGGGCGACGATGTGGGGGTTGAATGTAAGCCATGTAGGCCTCTCCTCCTCCATCCACCACTCCACCCCTCCCTCGTGATCCCGGCCTGAATGACATGGATGAATAACAGAGATGTGCAGGAGTACAGCCTGCCCTGCCACTGACCCTAACTGCTCTGGCCAGACAATGTTCATGTGTGTCTGCATGCGCGTGCTTGTGGATGTGTATAACTGTGTCTATTACTTCTTACTTGTATGTGCATGCATGACTGAAGAAAGTTTATTTGCTCCATGTGTGTTCAAAATGTAGATATAGGCACAAATAACCACTGAGTGTCTCTCTGTGTTTACATTTCTTTGTATGTCTGTTCATGCATTGGTATGTGCATGTGTGTGAGTACGCGCACACATGGCCGGCAGGGAAAAAAAGACGACGAGCTTTTCTTGTCATAGGTAAGGCCTCAGGGTTGAGGAATATCTTGGACAAAGCTCACGCAGTGAATTCAATCAGGCAAAAGCAAGAGAGCAAGAGTTTCACTCCATTTGGGAACATGTCACTGTTCTCTGCTCATCAGCTGTGTGCTTATGCTTTTACATCTCAAGTGTTCCCGTCTGAAGGTAGAAACTAGATTATTTTACTGATCTGACATTACTTATGTGTGTGTGCACGTGCTTTTACTTTCATGTTAAATTACTTTTTTCAACACATTCAGTCAATTTTACATAATTAGTACATGATACTATTTGTGATTTTTTTTAGCTCCGGGTAAACTTATCCCAGCTAAACCTATAAATGATGAGCTCACATTAGATCAGTGTTAGATGGAAATCTAAAAGATGTATTTTGTTATAAATATAAACAATATAAACAATATAAATATATATACAAACAACTTTGATTCAACAAAACCCCTAAAACTATATACGTTCAGTTATTTCATTTATAATTTTTACACATCTCTTTGAATTATTTTTCTACAGAAAACCCTTTTTTCTTGTATCTAAGAAACAGAAACGATGTTGAATTTTTCAAAAGTTTGTTTCATCATGTCACATCACATAATAAATTATAAATAAGGAATAAGACCTACCCAAATCCAAGTAAAACTATAAAAAAATGTTTCATTACAAGGGAATTTTCTGCAAAAAAGTCTATATAGTAAAAAATATTTAGCTGTAATGTTGTGCTGAAAAATCTAATTTGAATATTTGCTCTAATTTTTAATTGAGGTAACGTGCTAATTAAACGATTAATGTAACAAATGATGAAATGTTAAAAAAGTGATACTCAATCTTTAAAATTTGAACTATTCCTATTTTAATAATTTTCATTTAACATTCTAAGATTCTTTATCTGCACTTGTTCAGTGAGTAGTAATTTATAATGGTAGTGAAAGTTCATGAAATATTTGATTAAATGTTATAACTAATCCTCTACAATATATTATATTTTATTTAGTTTGTGTTATTCATTCTGATGATTTTTTTCAACATTACTCCTGATTTCTGCCATTGGTATAAACTTTAATGTTGCTATAAATATTTCCGTTGAATGGGGTAACGTATGTGTCAGAAACAATATTATGGAAATCTGCAGCAATCAGCCTTAGAATGGTACTGGTTAAGTTTCAGGGGGAGGTGCAGCAAAAAGCCAGCCATATTGGCTTTGTTGTGTGCCAAGTGGTACTCGTGGCCCCTGCCCAGCCCTCCTATTATGAGACTGGCAATAAGTTGGCCTGCCCGCTGGGGAAAACAAGGATCTGACATCAGGAACATATGCGGTAACACCTGATTGCTGCGCTGCCACCACAAACCTTGCTGAAAGAGACCCCCAAACACATGTAGATTCAACACAAACACATGTGACACCACTGTGAGATACTGCTGGATGCTTAAAACAACACAGCAGTCTGATGCATATGACTTACAGAGAATACTCCATTGTTCTAATAAGGATTCAACCTAAAATCTGTTTTTCTCATCAGCTTTGAGTAGGGTGTCCATCGAGAGCATGCATACACAAATGCACAATGATTTACAGAGCAAACCCACTGGGGATTAATTTCTTTATTCAGAGAGTGGGTGTATGCCAAGCTTGGCTGGTGTGCCAGTCGCCCGCGGTGCACCGCATGCTGCCATGCTGTGCCAGCAAAGAGCACCGATGCCCTCCATTTGCAGTGTCACATATATCAAATTCATGCTGCTATCGTTTAGCCCTCAGTAGTCTGAACCCTGCCCACCTACCAGCCTCTTTCTGCAAATGTGTATGTGTTTTGCGTTTAGCATCTGTTTTCATCATCCGCCCTAAACTCCAGTCAGCTTGATTGACGAGAGTCCTGTATAATGCCATGATTGGCTGTGTAAAACTTTAAGTGAATGAAAGACGTTTTGGGCTAATCTGTGACCAGATGCTCACCCCACTCTGCCTCATCACAAACTGACATTTCTTAGGATTTTTATTTCATGTTCTTTTTATAGAAGTTTATACGAATTTGCACATCCATGGCCTGTTTAAACAGACTCAAACACATGCAAGCACACACAAAAATTCAAAAGCAAAAAGTCCCACACAGATTTTCTGCCTATCCAGCCTGTAAACTGTAGTCAGTGCATTATTATGGAGCCATATGTGGTAGATTAAAGAAAGCTGGTGAGAGTAGGAGGATGGTGGGGGGAGTTGTTAAAGACTAGGCCCCCATTGTCTACTGCCTCTCAAAAGGTTTTGCTGTTGTTCATAGTCACGTTCTGAACTGGATGCGACCCTACAGGTGTCCCTGCTCTCTAAATGTGTTCTCCAGACCCTTCACCAGCCCCCTTCAAGCCGCCCGTCTGTGACCCCTGAGCCCACAGACCCCGGGAAGTATGGATAATGGCAAGCCTGTCAATAAAGTCCAGGGTCACTAATAGACTAGCTTTGTTCTGCTATGTCAGCTACCAAAAAGAAAAAGAGTAGTAGAAAAAAAATCTCCCTCATACCCACCATCCTTCTAACGTATCTGGGTCTATTCAAAAAACAAATGGGTGCTTTTGATTGTAAGCCCACGACCCACCACCTTTCTCTTCCCCTCTCCTGCCTGCCTGCCTCTCCTCATCTTCCTTCATCTCCTTGCCTGGCTCTCGTCGTCTTTAACTCCAAAGAGGTGCTTATGCGCTGGGCTAAAAGGTCTTAATGTGTCTGCATTCATGGAGCCAGACCATAGAAGGCTGTTTTTAACCCTGTTTATGGCCTTGCATCCATTTGGCCAGGAGTCCTTCACTCCTTGTTCCTCCCCCTCTCCATATTTCGCTCTATTTTTCAACCTCCTTCACTTTCTCTTACTCTCTTTCTCTCTTCCACCCACATCCCAATCCCTTTGTGATAGGATATGAATGCACTTTGCTAGCTGATAATTACACTCTCCCTCTCTGCCCTCCTCTCTCTTTCTGACAGTGGGATCCACAGGCAGTCCTTATTCAGCCAGTAATTTGCCTGTCCTCCTCATTCATTGAGAAGGTACAAATTATCCTTCACACGGGCACTGGCTATTCTCCCTCTCAGGCAGTATGGTGAGGACGGCACTAAAGAGAAAATAGTCAAGAACATGCACTTTGCATCTGCTCTAAGTGTAATCTAAAAGAAGAGAGTTGTGTTTCATTCAGAAAGTTTCCAGCTATAGCAGCAAATGGAGAGAAGTAATGATGAATGCTCTTAATTGAGCACCATTTTGCAGTTAAAATATTCAATATCTAAGAATCTCTATACAATGAATGTCAGTTTTTTATTTAGTGATTTGACCATCTAGATCTTTTTCTGAAACATCCCAGTCCAAGTCAACACCACAGTCGGCCATCTTGAAATGATTCACTGACAGGATTCGTGGCATTAGTGTCCAAAGTCGAGCTTATGTGGACTTTTGCTCTTCCTTGCCTTTTCATCAACATCCATAGCTGAGGTCTCACCACCAACCCAACTGTATTTAAACCTCATCCAAAATAGTCAATGTGACAAACAGATCGTTAGCAAATGAAAGGATTCCAGGACAAATTACTTACAGGACTCTGGCCTCTTGTGCACATGTGTGTCTGCAGCCATTTATATCAGCTCTTTGGGTATACAGTTTTGTCAAGATTTATGGCTGGATGTGAACTGCACACAGCATAACACCCTTTAAGGCTGGAGTGTTTTGAATCCTTAGACGGGGTGGCGTTATTTCTGCATATCTGTGTGAATTTAATTACAAGTGCTTTTCTCAGTTAAAAAGTGTGACAGCACCAAAGGCCATTTTGGTAATTTATTTATGGGCTGCGTTGGCAGGGAACAGGAACCTCATTGGCTGAAAGCTGGGTTCAAGCAGCCAGTGGCGATTACAGGGCAAACGTGACCACTGGAGAGACATTGACTGGCCTGGGAAGTCAACAGGAAATGCTTTTTTTCCTCTCTTTTAAAGACCATAATCATGTTTTGTCAAGTAATTACAGAACAGCAAAGACAAGATGAAAACACATGGTGAGGATGGTGCAAAGCATTGATCACGACAGTCCTGAACAACTTCTAATGGTCATGGAGGGACAATAAATACAGAGATGACCATTGTTCCTTGACTCAATGAACTAGGCAGCTTGTTAGACAGAATTTTCTAAGATTAAAGAGATGAATGTGAATGGAGGAGTCAAGGCCTGAGGTTAGGACTGGGGGCAAAAATCGACACTCTGCCACAGCAGAGATGATCCAGCACCCGAGCCCCTGACCCCACAGCGGGCTGCTGCCTTTGATTCTTCTCCTCTTTTTCTCATCCCCACATCAAGAATGCACATTGTTTTATCTCTTTGCATATTATTAGACACCAGCTCACTCTCATTGTCTAAAAAGAGATCCTCCTTTCGCTTTCTTTTTAGTTTTGTTACAACTGTTGTTGTCTCTCTCCCAGTTAGGGGTCCATAATTGATGCATTTTAATGAAGAGTGTAGGTGCTGAATGTATATCTGCCAAAAGCACTACGGCATTGATATTCTCCCTCAGGCAAAGAAAGAGAGAGGGAAAGAGACTGAGAGAAAGAGAGGTGACCCTGCTGCCTGAGTGGCAGTGGCCGTCATGCATAGCATCTCTAAAATGGGGGTGGGGAGGGGGTGAATGTCACTTTCAAGTGTCTCCTCAGCACTCTTCCTTAATGAGAGATGGGTTCTGCTCCACAGACAGCCAAGGGGACCAAGAAAGGGCCCTCCCTGCCTCCTCGTCATTCCTCTCCTCCACCTCTCAGATCTCCAATCCTCCGAGGAGCTGACAGCTCGGAGATCCGCAAGCTCACGTCTCCTCCACCTGCACAACCTCATTTCCCAATCATAACAACAACATCAAAGCTAGGGAGATTTCTGCTTCCTGATTTTCTCCCTGTCCTTGTGACACGCACATCCTCTCTGTATCACTCTTAATCAAAAGGACCCACACATACATTTTCACTGTATATTGGCTCATTTCTAAGCTCTCCTTCTCACTCACTTCAGTGAGGGACGCACACGAATGCTATTTAGCTAGCCCCAGCTAGTGATTCATCCATTCCAGCTGAAGGGAAAGGTGAGGGGAGAGATCTCCCAGGACTCCTCGCAGCCCCCATCTGTCAGATGCACCCGGCCCACTGATTTACATTTACCGCAAGGATTTATGGGATGCCCGCCACAAAACGAGTCGAAGCAGCAAGAATCATGGGCAAGAGACAGAGCGGAGAAATTATTCAAAGTAGTGATTATTTTGGGACGACCATTACGCATGCACACCTGATCAGGGCTTGTCACCCATGACTCCCCCCATCCACCATGATGGAGAGGGGCCTCATCCATGCTGCGGTCTTATTTTACCTGGCTTGCATAAAGGAGAATTCTCTTAGGCACCAGGAGAGCCTACTAAGGCTAAATTAGGCCCCCGGACAGGCAGAGGAGACGGGAGAGAGGAGCAGATAAGGCAGTTATGTATGCACAGGGGATTGAGATGAGAGATACTGGTCAAATTCACAATCAATCTTAAACCTAACATAATGTGGCCATATATTTGCAAACATATATTTCAGTGTTTTGATTGTTTGGGGGTTCATTTCAACCTTCTAGGTCACATTCTCCTTCACTTCATAACCCATTACATAATTTAAATTTAAACTTTAGCTGATTTCAATTGTAAATCAGTTTAAACTAAAGCAAATGGCCATTAATGTGTGAATTTCTGTATGTTTAACGGGTGACATTTGCTAGTCCACATGCTCTCTCTGTAATTCAGAAGCCCAGAAAATGTCACTGTAACAGCCCTCTTTTCAACATGGCTCTTAAAGCTCTACTCACTCCCCACCTTCAGTGAGGATCATCACTTATAGTCATTACTTACAGCACTTTGCAGACTGTCACTGAAAAGGGTTAGCGTAGCCAAGTTTGAGCACATGCTCCTCTGCTGTAGCTTAACAGCTAAGGTCAGCTGCAACTGTCTGCCCTCCTCCTCTCTGCTCCCCTTTTCCTTGCCAAGTTCATTACCAATGGCCCCCAGGAACAACCTGATTTCAATTTAAATGCACTTTGTTCAATTGGCCTCCTTGGAAAAGCTTACGAGAATGGTGCCAGTTGATTATCTTCTAACACCATTTTGCTTATTTAATGTCCAACCACAGCAGAAGATAATTTCTACAATCTGGGACAATCACTTTTTTATTTCTCTGGTTTTCATTTTCTTATTCTTTTATTTGTCTGTTTTTTTTCTCAAATAATTTTTCAATCAGAAGCAACACAAAAAGCAGTTTCATCACAAATATTTCTGTGATGTCAAAAAGCTGTTGAAAATTGATGCAAGGTGGTGACAATTAGCTGAACTTGAGATGAAAAGAGCAAGTAATTGACCCTAAAACAGAGATGGACTCCATTCCTGATCTCTAGTGCACACTATAACTTTAAAATGACAATGATATGTCTTCTGATCTACAGTGAATAATAAGCTGCAGGCTTAAGAAGACATGGCATTTTAGAGAGTGGCTCTTATTTAGGTTGCCACAAGTATTTTTCCGCCACTTTCAAGTTCTTTTGCTGCAGGAAAAAAATTATGAGGTTTTTGTTGAAAATACCAGCTCTGATTTGATTTATATTTTCTCAGTCCTTTTATTGTAGTGAAGAGTTTAAATATTTTACATCAAGTAGCTGTGAGACCACCAAAACATTTGTTTCTTATCTACAAATTATTTACAGGCAATTATACCAGAGGCCAAAGAAAGCAACTCATGTGAAACATTTTACTGTACATGCTTTCATAGCAAATTGTTTTTGTTTTTTTCACTATGTTTGTTTGCTGTGTAAATGGTACTGTAATTTGCACCAAAGAGACACAACTTTCTCCAGGAAATTCTCTCATCTTTTATTTTCTTCTCTTATTCAAGACATCAACATTTTTTTAGAAGCAGAATCCTTGACTTTGAGATGCTTGGCTACAAATTTTGCTGCAGTTGCGGTGATTTGTTGCAGAAGTTGGTTTTGCTATTTACTGTATTTGCGTCGGAGGCCGTTTAAATGGTTTAAATGATTTTGTTTTAGAAAGTGTCATTTCACATGTCATATATTGCTGTAGCTGTACTTCTTAATCTTGATCCAGAATCAGATGTGTTCTGTTGCAGCTGCTGCTGTTGCGGAAGTGGTTTTGATTGAAGAGTTGCCACGGGATGTTGCAGGTGTAGACGCAGGTTAAATTACAGTATTCTGTCTCATCCTTTAGAGTTGAGACTGAAATATAATTCACAAATTTCAGTGGAGATATTTATGTTCAGTTGAGTAGTTGATCTCCAGAAAAAAATCATACTGTGAACCAGTTGATGCTGTTAAATTGATTTTTTTGTTTTTATTTTAATGATTGTTATTTTTAATCCCATCCTTGTGTTTACTCCTAATGATTTACTTAAATATTTTACCTAAGAGAAAAAGACATGGAAAGACATGTCAGAGAAGTTGTGGTGTTTTATAGTGCATCCCTGGCCAGTGCTGTGATCCCTCTGCCTATGAGATACATTTACAAGCATCACAGTGCAGGACAAAGTTCAGCACCAAGCAGGGCTATATTTCTGTTTTACTACACAATCATTTCCCTATTCATCTACAGCCCAACTGCTATATAAAGTTCTTTATTGAGATTAGAAGCGGACTGAGAATCACCATTTGAGTCCGATTCAAAGAGTCTTATTCATTCCATGATTGTCTTTTTCCTGGCGGTAAATGATCAGCTTGCCAAAAATGGCCTGCTCTTTGTGCCAGCTGATCCTGAGATGATGAGCCATTTTGCTTCGTCTAAAGGAAAGTTGATTTACCCTCGAAAGAAGAATCTTTAATTTGCCTGAAAGCATAAAAAAAGGAGAGGTGACTGTGGTCTGTTTGTGCCACTGTGTGTCTTGCAAAGAAAGAGGTGGGAGCAAAGCTCCGTGTAAGAGGCAACGGCGAGGGAGACAGCTTGGACGGGGCAGAGCTGGGCTTGATCGGCATCTTAGAATCATAAGACTTTGTTAGAAGGGTGATGGAAAAGTCTGCTTTACACTGTATTCTCAATACTCGCTGATGATTTGTGCACAAAATTCTCCAAGAGATTAAAGCAACAAACTGAAACCAAACAAGTAAAATCATGATAAAAAAAAAACCATAAATCGCTTTCTTCATAATTAGCATATTCCCAAGCCCCTGGACTGGTCAAAGCATTGTCTTTGTCTATTATTTAAACAAACTGGTGGACATGGTGAGGGTGAATATGTAGCATGACATATGTGGGAAATATTCGAGGGCTTTTGTATCCTGACAGAAGAACCCACCTAATCTGCGGGATAGCTTTGCCTCCGATAGCAGGTCTGAAAGGCTGTTAGGCAAAATGGGACAAAGAGACTCTTAATTTCCAATACAGCTTCATCGGTTGTCAACTCAATTAACATATTAGAAGGGATCAGTCTGTGACAACTGTCAGAGCACAACCTCAAGACAAAACCAGCATTGTGTCTGAAGGAAACCTACATGGCCTGGTCAGATGGAAGAGAACAGAGTAGGTAAGAGCCAGAATTTGCACATGTGACCCAACAGTTCCTCTTGTTTTTATTTTTCTTCATTTCAGAAATATCTCGAATGTCATTTAAAAATATGCCTGTGTGAGCATGCAGAAAAATCTCCTTGCACTCTTTATGTATTTCTGACACACAGTTGGGGACCAGTGTGCCAGCTTTAGTGATGGTATTAGTTTGCAACACAGTTGAAGCTAAGCACTGTTGACAAAGAAAGATGCCTGGAGGACTCTTCAAACGACCATCCTCACATGAAATGAAGTGGACAGGACCCACAGAAGCTCAGAAATGGGATGCCAGATGAAGCATATGTTATGCACAGGAACAAAGTGCAACAAAGAGGGAAGACGAAGGGGTGAGATGGACAGAGAGAAGCAAAGGGGGCTGAAAGAGGGGATGAGAAGGGAGACAAACAGACATGCAGACAGTCAGAAGCATATGAAGAAGAAATACAGGGAGGTGGTAAGAGTGGGGTGGATGCTGAAAGGGGACAGAGAGACTGAGCATGAAAGGAAGGAGGGAACAAGGCGGGTGAAGGGGTGAAGGCAAGGAGGGGTGTAGAGGGAGAAGTTTGAAGTAAAATGGTTGGGACATGTGTGACATTGGGGCCCTGGCAGGAGTTGTGTCATTGGTCCATCTGACTTGTGTGGAGCATGGGTGAAGTAATGCGATGTAACAGTGGTGGAATGGTCACTGTATGTCAATGACCTTTCCATCAGAAACCCTGTAATGACATGTCAAAACATTTTGAGGAGCAACATGCTTCAATGACTAAATATTCTTTGCCTGACGGAAAAATGCAGTTTAGGTCAAGAATTAAATATTTTCAATCATTATGAATGTATTTTATAAGATATTAAAATTTAGATTTATTCATTTAAAGATCTAAGGGAGAAAGAGAGTGACATATTTGTCTCTCCGGGCTCTGTGCTGTGATGCTTTATGTCTTTATTTTCTGTTGGTTGATGAGATGCAGCAGAGTCCCTCAGCCATGTAAACAAAACCCCTCAGAAGAGAAAATGCCAGGGTACCCCCGACCCCCCTACCAAGAAATGAGACTTGACAAGAAACAGACACAGGTTCAAACCTTGGCCTCCAGGCCTCGCTACATTCTTCACTACTCCATAAAACAGACAGTGCAGCAAAAATGTTGACATTTTTCCTGTATGGCACCACAAATTAGTCACACAAATTAAAAAAGGTCATCTTAAATTAAAATAGCCACATCACAGAACTGGAGAATACACAGACGTGTGTCTTTACTCTGCTGCATCCCTGGCAAACTGTGTTCATATACAGATGTTTCATTCTAAAATATGCAGCTCGGATTCTGTAACAGGACTGAAGTGTTACACAAACTTGATCTTTTTTTCTATTATAAATTCAATGTTTTAAGACTGGGTTTGTTTGTGCCAACACAACATCATCAAAAACTCACTTGATCACACGTTAGTGCAACTAAAGGGACACTTCACCAATTTGTTATGAGGAGCACTCAGCCTGTAAAAACAGATGTTTAATTTCTGCTGCGGTTTTTAAAGAGCTTTCTAAAGAGGTGACATCATCGGGGTTATCACAGGTCGAGCTCACACACTGAAAATGTTTAACAGAAAACCAGTGAAAATGGTTCCATCCAGGGAAAGAACTAAACAAACATTGCAGCTAAATTGCTCAGCTGGATGTTCAGGATCCAGTTTTGAACTGAACTAAAAACAATTCAAGTCAGCAAACCAAATCTGTTCTTATATAGCTTGAATTTCCTTTTTTAATCATAGTTTTCCAACTGTGCTTTCCTTTGATGTAACATTTATGTGAGTGAACATTGCAGAACAATATTGTATCTAAACCAGAAGTGAAACATTAATCAATCCATCTTCTATAGCTGCTTGTTCCTGTGCAGGGTCATGGAGAGACTGGTGCCTGTCTCTAACAATCAATGGGCATCAGCCAGGGTGAGAGCATGAACAGGTCACCCGTTCATCACAAGGCTGATAACCATTCATGCACACACAAACATGGGTGACTAGAGCCAATTTCTTCACCTGTTCATTCATCATATACATGTTTGGATGTTTGGTAAGAAGAAACTTGTGTCACCAGAGAAAAGTTAAGTCCATGCAGAAAGGCTGTAACTGAGGACCAAAGACTCAGGTCCTTCAGTTCTGTTTACTGAACCACTGTACAGCCCAGATGTAGAAAAAACATATTCATTTATTTGAGAATTTTCTAACAAAAGCTGAAGAGGCAAAATATGTTTACAAAATAATTTATTTTGCACTAATAATTTAGCAGAACACAACTTTTGTGGAGCTTGAACTTTAATGGGTTTGAAACATGCCTTAAATACATGAGCATACATACATTATACATTAACAGACCTTTCAATCTGTCTGCATTAAAATTCAGGTGATTCCGGCTCCTTCCATCAGGCTGCTTCGGCAGCAGCTCGTTCATATTCATTATTCGAGTTTGCTGAACTCTGATTGGCTAACAAACTAGCCTTTGAGAGCAAGGTATACTGTTTCATACTGTGTCAGACGTCGTGTCTTCCTGTTTGCTAACAGCTTTTAGCCAGCAGCATGCTAGGCGTGGTTTCAACTGAGGCAGCTGCCGAATACTAATGAACAAAGGAGTTGTGACGAAACAGATACAGGCCGTTCGGACTCAGGAGAAATCAGGTGTTATCGCTACCTGCGTAGTTTGAGAGATAAAAACTGAAAGAGAAGTTTTTGACCTGTTTTCACACCCAGTATGAAGGTAAGAACACCTGTGGAGCTAAAATATTCAACAGAAACTTCAGAAAAACAGTTTTTAATGGAAGGGACTCTTTAAAGTCTGTCAAATATTATTTTGTTAAAAGAAAGAATATGTTTTGAAGCTTTTTCTCTCTCTTTGTAATGAACAGTTTGAGTCTTTACTGATCAATTTGAAATCATGAATAGTATTTTTGTCCTTAAAAACATGAACAGACAAACTCTTCTGAGTTATATTAAAGCACCATGGACTGACCCTCAGATTATCAGAAAAACAAGACTTCATTTATAAACTGCTCATCAGCATCTGGTCACACACTTTGCTAAACAGGGAATTTATTGTTAAGGGTTAAATTGACAACAAAAGAACTGAGAGAAATGAGGGAATCACAGATAAAGGAAAGGAGTTCAAACTTTAACAGCACTCACCACGAGCCTTCATGAGGATTAACTCTTTGTTCCCTAAATACAATCAATAACCAACAAGCCCAGATGTCTTTATTCACAGACAAATGCAATTCTTTTTCCTCGGCATGTTTTCAGTAATATTCCCATCTTCTTCCTTAATCTGGCAGATATTCAACTTCTTTATCTGCAGCATTATTTTGTTTTTTCCCCCCAAGCTTTAATAAAGCCAACTAAATTAGAGAGCTTTACGTTTGAACTAAATTCAAAATGTAATAATTTACTAATTTAAAGTATAATTTAAATTGAGAGGAAGTTTTTTATTTTAGCAATATCAGGAGAAAATGAGATAATGAGAGCAGAATTTGAAAAATGCACCGCCGTGATGAAAATAACAAAAGATGTTCTAAACATATGTTTACCACAGTAATCCAGAACCTTCATTTCCATCTTTTTTTATAGACACTTCAAATGTAAACCAACAATTACCGCCAGTCAGCTGATTAATGACAATATGACCAAATAAGAATCAAGACAAAAAATATATATATATTCCTAATAAAATCTGTATCCTTATTTCTTCCCCCCGATGGTGGACTCCCACAGTCCTCAGGCCTTTGTAGCTGTCTCCTCTTTATGAATAGAGGCTTAACTATGGCCTGAAGCAATGTGTCTTCTGCTCCCTCATTGATAGCCAATGCATTATTCATTTATTTTCATCATGTCGTCAGATGTGCATGAGCGTCACCCAGTTATTTTTTTTCAAGAGCTCATAGAGCACGTTCACATTATTCAATCACTCATGGCCTTGCAACTTTATTGAGTCTCCAGCTGAGATGAAAGGCAGCCTTTATTATTGATTATCAGAAGGATTAGCTCCCAGTGAAAGTTAAGGTTAGCCCCCAGTGCTGTTCGTCAGTGGAAGTGAGCCAGTACTTTTTGTCAGGAGACTGTCGTTGCACGCTACCCTCTTACGTGTGACTTAGATGCTTTGTGTCGATGCACAGACAGAAGAAATGATGTTAAAATCATGCAAGGACCATACACATCCCATACATCTCACGTTATCTCAAAACTGAATGCAAACTACATGTAACCTGGGCTAAAGAGAGTTGTTATTGTTGTTGTTGTTTATTACAGAAAATGTAAGTAAGAGAATAAACATAAAGCTTGTAACATGTTTCTGTAAGTCGGTGCCCTGGACCAATTACTCACAGATTTTTTGCTTACCTTTTTCAATACTGAATGAAAGACAAACAAAAACCCAAAAGCAGCTGGCTTGCTAGGTGATTTGTATGAAAGAGTTGCGTCTATCTTGACCCTCTTCTCTTCCTGTGCCCACAAGTCTTCAGCCTTGACCATACATTATTTTTTAGACTCAATTCTCCTCTTCCTCCTTTTCTTTTTCCTAGTCTCTCTTTTTCTCTGCATCTCCAAGAATAAAGCCCTCTTAATGACTGCGGGCTCTCAAGGGCCTGCTGGTGCCCGGGTACTCAAAAGTGTGGTGCGGTGGAAAGGGGGGCACCTCCTCCTCCTTCTCTTCCTCCTCTTTTATCACAGGTGAGAATAGAGGGTCAAGAGGGGTTAATGTGCTGCTGTTGCACAGAGGTTTGGGCTATCACCATGGCAGCGAGCATGTCGAATACCAAGGTGCATTTCTTTCCTTCTAAAAGAGAGACTTGTTGTTTGGCCTCTGGGTTCAACTTCATTTTCAAATTTCTACCTGAGAGGTTTCGGCTTTGATTCTTAAGAAAGATAAAGTTAAACATTATGTTTGGTTAATTGTGAAACTCCAGTTTTACCAGTTTTAAAGAGAGAGTAGCCTTCCTCAGACACAAGATGCATAAAATTAAAATCTCATCAGTCTGTTACTGTAGAAACATTAAGACATTTGGACAGTGGTTACTCCCTCTTTTGATATCCCTCCCCAGCTCTCTCTCATATTTAGACAACGATATTGTGACTTGGCCAGAGGCAAATGAGCAGATGGTAAATTGGGTTATCCATGAACAATAGTTCAGCAAGGATTTAACACAAACCAAGGATTCATCAAAAAAGGTTGACACTGTCTTTCAAAAAATATTGGCAATTTATTTTCAAAATGATGATATTTTAATGTTTTGGTAGTTTGATACTGGTGCCCTAGTAGATCAATAGGTGCAGCGCACAGTTTAAATTATAATTTCAACAAACTATATTTAAATAAATATGATTTAAGTCCAATCACTGGTTGGAGAAGGGTTTTCATTTAAAATGCGATGAAAGCCTCCCTCCTGGAAAATAAAAACATTTCTTAGTGATCGCACCAAAAAAATATTCAGAACAAAACAAACTAATGTTATTTTGAATGTCATATTACTCAGAAAGGGTTCAGTGAAAGTAACAACAGTTTTCAGCATGCAGGAAAAACATCTTTGACTTGACTGCACAAGGTATGAATAATGGTAAATATTTAATTTTAGCATCAATTATCAGTTGTTGTGGAAATATTCCATTCGAATGAATCAAGCGAGTGAATTTTATAAAAAAGTATTAATTATAAAATCATGCATGAAGTGAGAGTAGTCAGATTTGTTATGAGACTCTGAAGTAAAAACACTGGTTGGTTATACTTATAGATGCTGATACAATGAGCTATCAGAAGTATAGACGTCATTAGAACTGTGCATTCTGGAGATATTGATGAGTTGTAGCTGTCAATCTAATCTAATATAAGATGTTCTGGCTGTAATTGTTGGTTACTGTGACATTGTCATAAAAATGTGAACCCCTCCAACACAATCAACTTTGCAAATCACCATTTAAAAAATGAATTTGAAGAAAAAATGTTGACTGGGTCACAATTTAAGTTGAGACTTAAACTGTTTTCAACATTCACTGGATAGAAAACCATAGAAAACATCTCCAGTAAAGTCTATGACTTCAGTTTTCTGTATTATTCTGTATCTGTACTTTCTAACTGTTTTACTCATTTTACTGGAGCATTGATTCAGACAACAGGGACTCAAGCAGAGATTAAGTGATTATTTTTTCCCAATAGGTCACCATCAAAGTGTCAGTGTTTTGAGCCACCATAGTTTCCAGTTTCATTCAGCTGATAAATTTTTATTAAGAAGATAAATGGACTGTGGTAGATTAAGATACATGACCTTATCCAGAACATCTACACTACCAGGCAAAAGTTTGGACCCAGTTTAGAAACTTTTTACTGGAAGTTTGTCTCGTTTCTCATGTGTCTACTTTTTAACTAGTTTTGTTTTTAAACCTTTACTCTGTGTTCTACTTTTGGTTTTGTAAGGTCTACATGGTTAGAAAAAACATAGTGGTCTTGAGCACATGTTTAAGTTTTCAAAACTATTTTGCCACACCAATAAAAAAAACTACTGAAAAAATATACTAATAAAGTGTTCTTGGAAGGAAGGGGTGGGGTTTGGGCAAAAAAGCCTTTCTTTTAAATAAATGTAGGTAAATAAATGTGTTTTGTGACTGTTCCACAGTTTATCAGAACACAGAGCTCTACAGTCACATGAAGACTGCAGATCCTGAACAAAAGGTCAAAAAGTCAAGGGCCGAGGTCACCAGATGGGTTCAAGGGAAAATATCAACCGGCCGGTTGTGAGATTCAGTACTGAACAGGAATGTAGGCACGCAACAAAATCCTTTTGGTCTTCCTGCATGTGGTATTTATATACACTTGTTGGAAGCAGGAACATTGTGTTTCCTGGTGCAGATCTGACAAAATTATTCATTAAACACCCTGCAAGGCTTCATGTGTTAATTCAAATTCCACCACTATAACAAATGAATTTGCTCCTTTATTCTTTTTCGCCCTTAAACTTGAAACAAATGCAGGCAAATGATCAGTTTCAAAGGACGTGAATTAAAGAAACCTTCCATCCAACTATTCTGATGCAATTTGCATTTTGATTTTTGCGATTTCTGCACTTTCTTTATTTTTCTTGGCACACTCAATTTCTTTTTCAAGGTTTCTCACTTTAATATCAGTGTGGATCAAAAGCCTTTCATTAAGGTTTTCTACACTCCTTCCAGCATTGTTTGGCTCCTAGGATAACAACAAAGTGCTTTTCCCCTACTCCAGGGCCAGGTTAGCAGAGAAGAAAGGAACAGTTATTCCTGGGCTAAGTTCACATCAAACACAAGGGGCTCCAAGTAAGAGAAGATGAAAGCGCCAGGCCTGACCCGGAAGATTAGACCAACACTGCTGCCAGCTCTGTATCACCCAGGGGCCATCTTCACTCCGGGTTCCTACCCCTCCTCTTCATACAACACAATGGACTTTAGCACAGAAAAACTGCAGAGAAAGAAAAAATATATAGAGTGAGCAGAAGAAACAAAAATGCAATGAACAAAAGAAGAATTGCAGACAGTTGAGACAGTTACCATTTCAATATTTTAAAACTGTCGACTATCCCAACCTACTTTTTTCGCCTCTGTTTCTGTCTCCTCTGACAGATAGTGGTAAGACTAGAAATAATGGCAATTATCATAATTGCTTAAAGTGTGTGTGAATATTCATGATTTCTCCAGCCTTATTATAGCAACAAATCCACACCACAATGAATGTAAATGTGTTGTGATTATTTTACATAGCGTTATGCCCCTAATCTTTTTTTTCTCTCTCTCACTTATGTGTGTGTGAGCATGAGCATGTGTGTGTGAGCAGACTGCAGCTGCGGGTGTCAAGGTTGGGTGCGATCTCTAACTGGCCCTCATCAGCTGGCCGAGCTGTTGCCATGCATCACATGCAGAGGAGGAAAAAAAAATCTGTGAAAGGCGGTGATGGAGGGAAATGAGGAGGAGGAAACAACAACAACAGTATGAATAATAATTAAATAAGAAAAGTTGCAGAAAAATGTTAAAAAGTGAGTTTGTTCCTTTAGACAGAAAATAAACACCTTACCATCAAGCATTGTAAATAATCATTGAAAACTTTATCAAAAGAGGTTCTAAAATATTTTGTACGAAGGAATGAGCTCTGGGCACACAGGCCATACAGGGTACATTACATTTTAATATCAAGACGCTTCACACACACACACAAACACACACACAGACCCCCTCCTGCTGCTTTGCCCATGCTTATGAGGCGCCAGATGGCACAGGACAAACGCTCCTGAGGGGAAACTGTGTGTTGACCCCTCCCGCTCTCACCCATACTTTCTCACACATTGAAGACACATGGAAACAGGAGCTGAGTGGAGGGGAGCGGGTGGTGGGGGGTTATCAATGATACCCATCAAATGAACACACCAGCCATGAGCTGACTAACTCCCAAGATGCACCGATATCAATGCATGCCCCAACATATTCTGCAGGCAGGAATTTGAACAGCCCTTCAAAAATTTGGTTATCCTGTGGGTCTGCCCGACAGCCTCAAGGACAGTACCCCAGATCAAACAGTCACTTTGTCTGGCATCCATGCCTCATTACCTGTAGAAGTTATCTCACCTCCGCCTGCATGGGACACACTGACATGCCCCTAAACCCTGCCAATGCATAGCAACTGGACCTGGGAGTTCTGTCCAAAAACTTTCAGAGTGAGTGGTGCTGTGTATGGGTGAGTGATTCAGAGACAGAGACAAGACAAGAAGATAAAAGAGACATGAAGCTCAGGAATGAATGTGGGTGGAATAAAAAAAAAAAACTGAGGCACATTGTTGTTGCTGTTTGTGGCCATATTAATCAAAACACCAGCATGACATTTTGTCATATTTGTAAAGGCTGCAAGAAAGTTAATATTCTGATAAATCCAAGCAAATACATAATTGCAGATTTTTTTTTGCTAGGAATGAAATTAGTATCTGAAATGTTGATTTTAAAATTTAGTTTACAGATCATTGTACTATTATTATTATTATTATTATTATTATTATTATTATTATTATTATTATTATTATTATTATTATTATTATTATTATTATTATTATTATTATTGTTGTTGTTGTTGTTGTTGTTGTTGTTATTATTATTAGTATTATTAGTATTATTATATGCACTTCCTCTGATCTCAACATTTTAAAAACAACATAAGCCAAAAGAGACAAAATTTCCATAAATACATCAAAAGTATAAACGGGTGTTAGAATGGCCTGATGCTCACTAAATAGAAATCAAAATAAAAAATAAATGAGTCACAATTTCACTTATAGATGAGTTCATATTAATATATCTACAAACAATATAGTCCTGTGAAGGATATAGCAGAGTAATGCCTTTTTGATGTTGTAGTCAGAGCTGCTCAGTCCAGGTTATTCCTTGTGTGCATTGCATGCATGTTACTGCAGCACCGACCAGTAAAAGGTCAGCTAGCATTCATTCTTCTAAATAAACCCTGTTTGTGACTCAGAACCATTCCATAAAGAGAGAGATTAAATCTTGCTCTGGTTTTTCTAAGATTTAAAGATCGTTAAGCCACTTGGCAGCTTGCAAGTCGAGTTTCACTTTCAGTTTTGGCTTTGTTTGAGTTGCATTAAAATTCTGCTGCTCTTGTGTAATGCCAAGTGGTTTCCTAAAGTTGCATATTACACATTTAAGTCCAAAAATAACCTAAACAAAGTGGAAAAGATAATGGTCCCCATGTGGGACCTGAACTTGCATCACATGTTAGAAAGCCCTGTGAGTAATTGCTGTCTTGTTAGTGGCTGTATATTTTTCCCCCAGTTTGTCTTTGTAATAATAACAACAGTGGCCTAGTTTACCAGGGGATACAAGGCTTACACTTGGTCAGGTGAAGCTGACATTTTGCTGTTGGAACGTAAGCAGCTCAGGCATCAGAGTAAAACTTTTTAAACTGTTAAATGTGACAGTACAGCCAACTCATCATGGGGCATTTTTGGATGAACTAGCTGAGTTTTAAAAGGCTGTCCTTAATGCCAAACTAAGATAGTACATTTGTTAAAACCAAAACTGGAAACAATCCCTATAAAATTCAGCAATAAAAATTATGAAA
This sequence comes from Pachypanchax playfairii, assembly GCA_006937955.1. Taxonomy (NCBI): domain Eukaryota; kingdom Metazoa; phylum Chordata; class Actinopteri; order Cyprinodontiformes; family Aplocheilidae; genus Pachypanchax; species Pachypanchax playfairii. The sequence continues at coordinate 6,723,003 of SSNP01000012.1, forward strand.
TTTAAAATTTCCAGAAAATACAAAGTTAAACTATATGACAAATTAGTTTTTACACACAATTTAACAAATCATCACCTTTTTTCTCCTTTATCAGTATTCAAGCAGCCATTAGATTCTTGAGTTTAGTTGACATCAGTATTTTTCTTTAAACTTAGCTGATATTTGGCCATAATAAGGTCCAACACACATCTGCCTTTGCATGCTTGAAAAGTGACCTATTTGGTTTCATCTTACTTTTCTATCTGTGTGCCAGCTTAGAAGAAAAAACTGTACTTGGAGGACAGGCCAGTCTGTCCCAGTGGGCTCCACCACTTATCACCAGTCTTCTGAGATTCCACCAAGATTCAACCCCTTATGAATAATCTCACCCACAGGCACAAAGGAGCATTGGAAGGGGGGGAAGCGACAGATTATTTAGAAAGACGCAGGGAGGGTTGGTGATAGTTTGAGGGGGAATAGGAAAAAAGGGCAGACAAGAGGGAGAGAGAGAGGCAGGATGGAGAGAAGAAAAGGAAAAGGGAAGGAGGGCATGAGGGGATGAAGGATAAAGAGAAAGTGAGGAAATCTTTTGATGTGTTTCTCTCCTCAGAGAGGGCATCAGGCTTGATGCTGGATCCAAAGCTAGCATCACCGCTTGAAGGGACTGACTGGTTTATTAAACGCTCCCACCGCCCCCATGCCTTCGAGCATGATGGGATTAATGCTGGCATAACCCTTTACTTAATTCATTACAGGGGGACGCTGGCTAATTTGATTTGATATTATTTTAATAAAGTTCTGTGATGATTTGGAAGATTGTTTCAGGCTATCAGAAATAATTTTCCAGTTATTACTGCTATTCAGGCAAGTCCTTTGATAGCAGCAGTCAGACTTGGTGTGCACAGAATACATTAGTAATAAGTGCAAGTTCTTTAGCTACAAAGCCTCTGAAGAAACACTAATAATTACACCACTGTGAATTGCTGAGTGTTGTGAAATGATGCTCAGATGTGCTGTGGGCAGTCACCGTGGACTGCAAACATGACAGAAGAGAAGTAAGACAGAGAAAATCTCAAAGCAGAGAAGCAATATTTTGTATGCATTGAGCTTACACATGTCACCATTGTTAAATCTCCTAGGGATACATGGTTGCCTTTCAGAGGGGAACCAGTTCTTTGTGTTATTCATGTGATTATTGAAGGAGCCACTGCTGGCGTGGGTGTCTCGGAACAAAAAAACTGTATATTTTCTTTTTTTGTATGACTGTTCATTTGATGTTGCAGAAGACAGTATATGTTGTTTTCTTCTGATTAATGTACAATAGTTTGATATATGTTTTGATAACATGCATCAGAAAATATTATATTCCAAAGATGTTTTTTTACTAAGTTTTATAGTGGAATTAAGTTCCAAATTGGTCTCAGTAACACAGTGGTCCCTCAGTATTGGAATAATCCTGTTTTCCACACAGTCTTTTGTCCACCTCACATCCTGAGTGAGTCTGAGCCAGTTCCATATAATCCCACCACTGTCTCTTCACCTATTTGCATATTCCTGAAGATCGTTGCAGACATTGTAGATGCTTCACAGTATCTGCTTGCTTGCAGAGCCTGCAAGTTTTGGAAGAGAAGGTAAAAAAGTGGAGGATGAGGGGAGTTTTTTGGAGGGAGTTGAACTGTATGGCAGTGATAGTGTTTTTGTTTTGCTTTTTTCCTTAAACCCCAAATGACACACATTTTCCTCTGAAAAGATAAGCTCTCAGTCAAAGGCCACGGGAGATGTCTGGGACCCTGTGAAAGAAGTAGGGGAATTACTTACTAGGGGTCTAGCATGAGGGGAGGTGGAGCTGGGAGGGGTGAGGATGCAGAATGAGGTGGGGGTATGTGTGGGGGCTACCCTCATTCATTAGTCCGTCTGGGGTCCAAGGCGGGGTCACACAATGTGTCGGTTGTTCTCCAGACCCCCAGACCCAACGAGACACGTTTAATGGCCACCGTTTCCTCTCCAGACAGAGAGAGAAAGAATAGGAGGGACATGGAGGTGGGGGCGAAGGTGGCAGAAAGGAATGGACTTTGAAAGAGAAAAAAGAGAAGAAGAAAGGGGTACTTAAATAAAGAAAAATATATTTTTAAAACATTGGAAAGAAAGAACAAGAATGTAAAAAAAAGGCCATTCAGGTGGACCTGCATAGATGCGTTTTTGGGTCATGCAGCTTCTCACATGGGACATGTTGATACCCGCACAGCGAGAAAAATGGTAGAACATTCCTCCTCTGAATGCATGTGTACTTTTTTCCCACAGGCATCAAGGTTCTTAGGTCATAATTTAGAACAATTATTCAAGTCAGAGTTCATTGTTTTCAATCGGTGAGTGAAATCACACAAACCTTCACCCACTGCAAAATGTCTCCAAAAACTCTCAAAGCTTGAACTGTTTTCACTTTAACTTCAACGAGATTTAATGCAAGCATCAGTGAGTCCAGTAAAAAGTTCATGGAACAATTAAATACCTCAAACTTAAAACGATGATGTGTAACTTTCCATTACACTTTAAATTCAGATGCAAATCACATGTATTTTTGTTTCATGTGTGCCTTTTAACCAAAGCCTGTGATAATGTCAAAATGTCAGAGGTGCTAGTAATAGCTAGCTCTAGATACGTTCATTATATTTGCTAAGATATGCTTCTCCTGGTTCAGTAGCATAGCCCCCGGCAGAAATCAATGTCCACAAAAAGGTTTTCTGATACCACAGCAAGTAATCAAGGTTAGAGAAAAGGGCACGTATTAACACAACTCCACTGAAATATGTAGAGTTCATGTGCATATGTTCAGAGATTAAATCAAAAACTCAAATGTCAAGTGTAAATTCATGCAGATCCAAGAAAATAGCTTTTGATATTGATACTGTAAATGGAAGATATGAATGCGTTTATTTATCAGTTAGTGAAATCCAAGAAATGTGACTTGGGCTCAGTGTCTGTTAAGCTGAAGTTTTCTTTTTTCCATAAGATGTCTCATTAGCGTATTACAAATGAATTTGTAACTCAAAACCAGTCACAGATCCAGTCATACTCTAACCAGCAGAAATACATCATCATCCAAATGATTGCATGTTGAATTATGAGCCGTGAACAAATCATCATGTAATGGCAAATGATTTTTACCTAATAGACTGTTTTTCTACCATTTACAATGGGCTTCAAGATGGAATTAAAAGATATTTCATTAACTACCTGGGTATCCTTTCTTACATTCATCTCTGGAGGTTCCCTTTTAGTCCCTGGAGTGAAAGGTAGTAATTTGTCACTTTACGCCGGCTCCAATTAGATTAATTGCATTAGACAGGCTAGTTTAGTGAAACCCTCCTCTGGAGCTAAGAGACGTGGGTTTTTTGTCTTCTTCTTCTCTGTCTGCCCTTAATATGCTGTTTCTATTCCCTTAGGGTATAGTCCTGATCTTGAAAGATTTTGTGATCTACAGTTGATTCATGTGTTGTAAATAAAAACTAAGCAGAAAATTAGTTTGAGGAAACATGTTTTTTTTTTTCTTGTACAGTAGAATGTGTAAGAAAACATCCAGAACATTAAATATTTGCTTGAATTATTTCAAGTTTAAATGTTATCCATTAAAAATGATAAAGTATTAAACATGAATACCTGACATGCCTGTTATGTTAAAGTTACACATATAGGAACTTGTTCCCTCATAAATTCCTGGATGTCTGCACCTTTCTGTTAAAGGTCTGTTGGCCAAAACACATGCTGATACTGCCGGAGTCTTCATCAGGACTCTGTTAAGCTGAGTAAAGCAGGAAGATTAGGGGTCATGTCAGCTCCAGATTATTGGAAGATTTTACATTTATAAACCTATGCTGGCTCTAATTTAACTGCACCTTCAGGGACCTTAAAGTGCATCTGGAATGAGAGAAACAGATGTGAGGCCCTCTTAATGGGGAAACAGCAGCAGTGAATACAGATACAAGGCCAGACAGGCTCATTCATGCACTGAACTCTTCCATGTTTGTCTCTTTCTTCCTGTTCTGTTTCCTTTTCTTTTCTCTTTTTTTCGTTTACCAGCTTTTCACTTCCCTCTCTGGTGAATTTTCTCTTGTGTCCTTTTTTATTGGCAGATCTTTGTGAGACTGGGCCAGGTTTTATGCCATGAACTGTGAAGTGCATTCATTGCCAAGAGCTCAGCCTCCTGGAATACTCATCTGGCACTGACACACAGTTCAGGGCCAAGTCTCTGTAGATTGTACTGTGGTCAGTTGGCAGTGCAGTTAATTGTTGAATCTTTTGCACAGTGAAATTAAAGGACTGACAGTGATTTGATCTTTGCAGATTATTATGTCACAAAGACCTCAGGGAGGATGAATGAAATGAGATTTTGGTGTGTGAGACATTGTCTCAGCTGCTGCAGATGCAGACTGATGAATAAGAGGTTCAATCACAGAATTACTTAAACAGAGGAAAAATGTTTCAAGTCTTCAACACTTTAAGATTTTAAAAGAAAATAAAAACATTATAGTGTTAATTTGCTGCTTAAAGAAATTATTAACTCTTGTTTTGATGGTTTTTCAGAATGCAGGAAACGTCACTTTTTTCTGTCTGTACTGATCTCTCATTCATGTTCTCATCCCTCTGTGTCTGTTTGTTTCCTATAAGCTTTCAATGAGTTGGAGTTTGAGGGGATCTGTTTACCGTTTACAGGCTTTTGTGACCATGATAAATGACAGATGGCACTGGATCTTTTTCACAGTTTGAGAAATCTCACGAAAAGATCAATCACCACAACGAGGGTCTTACAAATGCCGATGGCTAGGTCTCAGAGTTAAATTCGTTTCAAATCCAGACAAAAACTAATTACCCAACTGTTAAACCACAGTCAGAATAGTTCAGATACACTGTGTGGATTCCTAATCAAACAAATATATTTCTTTATGACTGTTGTAAAACAACTGTTTTAAGATTTATCCTGAGAATTTGAAAAAAAATGCTTTCAAAATAAATTTCAAAATGTCATAAATAAAAGGATGAAGCCAAATTCAGGCTAAATTATTACTGTTATATTTTCATGATGTTGAAGAAGGTTAAGGTTTTAATCAGTTACTCTGCCTCAATTAAAGAAGAATATTTTAAAAGCTGCAAAAGGCACTTTTGTGCAAATAATTTTGGATTATTTTAATCTTTATAGCCACAAAATAACATTTCCTCTGAAATAAATGTTTATTTACTAAACATTATTGGATTGGAAATGAACAGTTAGGTTGATCTTTATTTATTCTTCACTCCTTTCAATAATTCTGAGAACAGTTTCATAACTGTTTTCGTTAAAAAAAAAATCAGTATCAATTTGTAACTGATCTCATCTCAGTTTTTCTTTTGATATTCAGAGACAAATTAAAAAATACATCTCTTAGGAAATCTTACGGAAAGGAGAACGTGTTTATTTGTCACTTGAGCTGTCTAAATTCTGAACAAAGACCTCCAAAAAACACAGATGAACAACTCTGTTGTACAGCAGATATACTGTAGATGGAGACGTGCCATTTATCTTCATAAATATTCTATGCATTGAAAAATTATTTTGTATTCTCAGTTGTTTTATATCCTGGTTTTCTCTAACTTATAATCATATTAAACTGCTTATAAGATAAAACAGACAAAGAAAAACTTAACACATTTTTTTTATATATCCTGTTGTGTGTCCTTGAGTCGTCGAGCACTAAGTAAAAATAATTGATTGTACAAATATAACAATGACGATCCGTCTCTTTCGATCTGTCTCTTTAGATCACTTTACTCGTTTTCCTTCCAGGAAGTTAACCCTGCTATGTTCGCCACATTAGTTTACACTAATAATTTACCACACCCATCACACATTTACACAGTCAACCTCGTCATACTGTGGCTCGATGTGAAGCAGTGTCTCATCAGTGGCCTATCAGTGATCCTGTTCCATATGGCACAGATCAGGAGCCATCAAGTCCTCGCTGGCTCCCCAGTCTCACTGTCAGACAGGCCTGTTAATTGGGCGACAAGATCAGAGGCAATATTACAAGCCAATTAAAGCGATTGGGACAGATTGCCAAGTGATGAGCTCCACTGTGTAATTGAGAGTGTGAAGTGCTTGACACCTCTCTCTGCTTCTCTCTGTTTCTCCGATTCAGTCTGAAAGAGTGCAGAAAGAGTGATATGGCTGCAGAAGAATTTAACTAGTTAGTGTTACTACATGTACACTCTTCATCTTTGTTCTCATAGCAATGGGAAGCAAATTTAGATTAGAGGAGCTTCTGTGTTGTCTCACTCTCACTGACCATCACTAATGTATGTAAAAGGCTCGCCCTCCTCAAGTCCGAAGAATTTGTTGTTTTATGAATCTCAGATTTTTTTATCACTCTCTGGTGATTTGAGATCTGCTGCGCAATTAGATTGTGTTTCGGCTGATTCTATTTTCTTCCGTGTGTTTGTGTGTGCGAAGGTGTGTGCACATATGCTTTTGAGAATTTTTGTGTTGGAGGGAGCAAAACACAAAGCAAGGGAGACTGATCCGTACGACAGCTACTTTAATTTGTTCTGGGAATATTATCGTACCGGTGCAGTCCATTGGGTAGCACCTGCATGCCAAGTTTGCTTAATCATGCAAAAAGAACAGAAAAATGCATTACAGATGTCAGAATGTGCCCCAGCAGAGACAGAGATTTGACAAACACCTTGAACCCTGAGAGAACAGCGATGCAAAATTCAGTTTTTGTGCATAAATGTAGCTCTGACCTGTCATCACAATATACTTCTGCTTCAGTGTTTTGTACATTACATATGCACAGAGTAATTATTCATAATCGTAAAATGCTGGGTTTTCTTCTTGTTTTCATACATAAGAAAATAATTATGTAAAAACAACTGAATGTTGTTATACATTATGCATAAACTGGCTAAACATTATTTTCTGAATAAGTAATATTTCTATTAAAAAACAAAAGAAAAACATTTTGCTACTCCACACGTGTTAATCAGTTGGCGCAGACATTAGACAGGCATTTACCCTGTAATGCATCTGTGTGTGTCCAGCTGAAGCCACATGAGACTAGCACAGTTTATTGTCCAGGTAATTCAGGGTGACAAAGGGGGCTGCCTTTCTGAGATTCATTTACAAACTGGCCACACACATGCACTTTTTTATGCTGTGTTGGACATTGCACCTTCGTTTCTAGTGGTCAGATGTTGATGGTCAAACTTAATGCCCTTTTTTGTATTATAATAAACATTGTGAAATTATTCTCTAATACCTCAATAACTGTAAAAATATTATATGTTCAGGCTAAAGGTCATTGAAATGCACAAGGCTGCTCTAAACAATGTCACTGAAATGTTTTCAAACATGGTGGCACTGAGTTAGTGTTACATATCTGCTGTGTGTGATGATAAATCTGTGTATTCACACATTCCTCAAATCTGGAGTGTTTGCGGAGCTTGTATGTGTGCAAGCAATGAGAAAAGTTCCTGTTTTTTTCTGTAAATATGTAACACACGTTCTTCAAATTCAGTTCTCTCCTGTCTGTCACAGGTGTGCCCCTATAGGGAGTTTTCAAAGGGGTAACTAGATGGGGGCTGCTGCTTACCCTGGGGCAGTGCACCAAAACCAAAAATCTTTCCAAATTTTGGGTGTTTTACCATTGAGATATACAGTATATGCTATTGGAAAAGCATTACATGGTGGTATTAAAGGGATATTTCAGACATTTAGAAGTCACTGTAAAGATATTTTTAGTAATAGATCCCTAACTTGTGGTAGAAAAATGCCACCTCGCGGTTTGTTAGTAGAAAAGTGAAGAAGACTGACATCTACTCAGATGTTGTTCTCTGAGCTGATTTTTTTAGCTATTGTGCTAATGTGGACCACTGCTAAGGCTAAATGAAGAATGGGGGGGGGGGACTCTGAAGTTATTTGGCTGCAGTTCAAGGCAGTTTTCCATATAAAACTAGACAAGCCTTGAACCCCTTAGGTACTAATGAAAGACAAAGATAATGGTTGTGGAGGGGAGGAGGAGGGTGTTAGGATTTGATGCATCAAAACTGTGTGCTCAGGTGCTTTTATACTGTGATGTGAGGTACAGCTGGGAGGGGAATAGGTGTGGTCTTTTTCCCCAGAATTAATTATTCAATGTTTTCACTTAAAATCAAGCAAAAAGAAAATGTTTTTATTAACAAATTATTAAAATATAGATCAATTTTTTACAAGACAGTTTTTAAATGTATTGCTGTTTTATCAGGCAGATAACATCTGATGAAGCTGCAGAATATCAATCAACATCAAACCAAAGTCATTTATTGCATTAATAACATTAATAAATGCTGCAACTCATTAAAGCATGTCTTCCATTTAAATTTATATTTATTAAGACATTATGCATATAAAACCGTCAGACGTGGGGGGGTGCAAATTTATAGGGTTAGCAATTGCCCCCTCTGGCCACTGGTTTCTCAGTGAGTTTATTTCAGTCTGTTTTTTCCGAGAGTATTACTGCATTATAGTTTTACAAGGTCACTTATTCACGTCAAAGATTCACGGAACAAAGTATAAATGAAGATGCTCATCCAGGATGTAAGAGTTTATGTGGATCATGGAGAACTATTTTTAGGTTTATTTTTTAGCATTTATTCTTTTTATTTTCAGCCTCTGATTTGTTTGGTAAAGTCTTGGATAGTTTCGGATCATAGTTTCGACATAAAAGCTGACAATAATTGACAAAAAAGCCTTGGGTGGGGTGTATCACAGGGACAATGGAAGCTTATTCCTTTCCTTGGCTCTTGTTTCTGGGGTGTTACAAGGTTGCATTCATTTTACTGATTTCTGTGTGACCAGATGTTGTCAGTATACGAGAGAAATCACCAAAGAATTGTAAAAACCAAAGCTATTACCCCCCCCCCCCCCCTCCGACAAAACAACATAAATAAAGAAAAAACAAGAAGAGTTTTTTATCATCTCTAAACAATTCTCTGAAAAAAGAAGGAAAAAAAACTGTTAAAGAATTAACCGACCCAACTGACTGGTTGGTACATTCGATCAGATTTAGATAAAAACCTTTTAACTGTGGGGCTGTAGAATTAAGACAAATAACACAATATATTTTTAAAAAATCTATGCCACATATAACAATGACATGACTTTGTCGGGGTAATTTACAGTATGTGTCTTGGTAAATGGCCACAGATGATAAACAACGATTCTCACAGGTTAAGTATTACATCGACAGTGGATAAAATTACGCTTGGTGAGTCATTTTTGCTATCCTGTTGCTGATTCTGCTGCTAATGTCCAATTTGTCAGGTCAAAAGTCACTGTGAAGGATAAAAAAAAATTACGTGAATGAGAAATTAACACATTAGAAAAACCATTTACTGATAAAATATTTTGACTTGTCTGACCTTTGGAGAATTTAAAAACAGCTGATGAAACACTTAATAGTTACTGAGATAATTTTTCCTGAAAGCCAACAGCTCTTTAAAGTTCTATATGATTACATTATGACAGTTATGACATTGAAGACTTTTCTTTGGCTTGAACTCTAATAGAGCTGTGGTTTGGAGGTAGGTGGTATTTAGAATAGCTCAGAGCCAAAGTCTTTGCCCTTTGCTCTCTGTCTTCCTCCCTTACTGCCTCCATCTCCCTCATCCCTCTATAATATCATGGCAGCACTTTAATATCCAACAACTGTGATTATGCAGTCAAGTCTGAGACTTTTCTCCAGTATTTTCCATCTTATTTATAAAACTAATGGGGTGTTGTTAGATGTTTTGTGTGTGACACTCCTTTTAAAAGGATAGTATTGGCTCCTTCTGAAGCCATTTCAAAAGGCAGCTAATGCAGAACTCGACCACCTTTGTTTGTTTTAAAGAGAGAGGAGTGACATTTAGTGGCTAACCGAGGGGCAAAGGAGCAAACATGAAAGTGAAAGTTTCATTTTTAAAAAGAAAACACTAGCTACAGTTTCTGTTACAGGCAGGTTTTCATACCATACACACACCCAAACCACACACTGATGCACATGGCTGCACACACACACAGACACACGCGGCTGACTTAACGACCGTTTTCAGTTTTCCCATCAATCTTAAATGTCCCGCAAGGTGCATCCTTGTCACTTTTAAGCACACTTCTCTTTAAATGAGCCATAACTTTAAGGGGAGTTGACACCGACTTCCCTTTACAAAACACAGTTACAACTTTCACAACCTTTTTTATGAGCTTTGTTGACAACTCTCCCTGCAACGCGAGCAGCAGCAGCAGTTGGAATTGTCCCTCTTTCCTCTGCTACACTGCTGATGTTGTTCTTGCACCACTTGGGGAATGAGAGACCTCACACTATGGGGACTTGTAAAATCACTGTCATGTTGATGGGAAGACTCAGAAGTGGGTGTGCACACATGAATGTGTGTGTAGAGAGTGTGTGAATGTGTGTATGCGCACACTGCAGAGACCAGTAAAACGTTGTCTGAATGAAGTCCCAGTGCAGCTCTGGTGAGTGGTGTTTGATGGCCATGTGATTTGTTTGTTCAGCCCCCAATGGCCTCCTAGCTGCGGAGGTGGGGGGTGGTTGAGGGGGGGTGGTGGTTGAAGCTGATCGCTTCACACCTTCTCCCCTTCTAGCTCCACCAATGAGCCATTTAATCCTCCTTCCTAAAGCTAAATCAACAGCACTCACACTCTCAGCTGGACCATACCACCACCGCTGACTGTTTGCTGCTCCATCTGACTATTTGGATTTAAACTATCAAAAATGTGCTTTTAAAGTTATTCTTATATCAGGATACAGTAAAGTAACCTTCACCGATAGTGATGCATCCATTTTATTGTCCAGAAATGGAAGCTCTCATCACTTATCATCTGAAGAATGGTGTGAGAGACGAGCGAGGGGTGGAGGAGGCAGACAGAGTGAGTGAGATGTAGTTATAATGAGTTGAGAAAGACTAAAAGCATCAGTAGAAAAAGATGGTTGGGGAAGCCTTTGATGGCTACTAGAGCTTGTGGAGGGGCATCTTTAGACCGGTGAGGTAATTGTGTCTCTGGGGTGAGATCTTCAGACCTGATCCTGGTTGAGATCAGAGACTGATGCAGAACACTGCAAAAGCAGAGGAAGAAAGAAAAAAGAAAATTCATGGGAAAACTGCGTGTTGATCTGCAACTTTACTAAATGTTTTATACGTTGTAATGAGGTCTATTCTATAGTTGCTCATACACTAGATTAGACATTGGTACAGATTTTTCAGGCTCTTCTATCTTGTGGAACCTTTTCTCAAACCTTTTCAACAACAACTCAAATGTTTGCTGCAAATAAAATATTTATTGACAATCTCTGACCTTTACGAGCAGTTTTACCCACTGGGGCTTTTTTTTTTTTTTAAATAAATAATGTACTCACAAAGTTAATTAGAACAAGCTAGAAAATCGGCAACATTGATTACAAGCAGTCAGAAGAGGGTAAAAACGATTTTGACATGCAGTTTCCTGTTCAATCAAACTAAATTAGATGGTTAAAAAACTAAATACAACTTTCATTCATAAACTGTGCAGCATCAAGTTATTTAACCACAATTGTGACTAATGAAATCATAAAATGTAATCATGTTTGCAACTGTGAATTGAAATGCTCATGACAGCATTACAACCATGATGGTCACATTGGCCTCATGATAGGCTATATGACCTCATCACACTGCGGCTTTGTGCTAGCACGGCGTTATCTTCCAGCTATTAGCTACATCTTGATGCATTGTGAGAAATTCGTGCCAGTGCACATCACAGGACAAGGTGAACATACATGATAGTGGGGTTAATAGTGTGAAGGTTTGTGTGAAAGTTTCACTCATACAATAATAAAGTCATACATTGACCAAAATCAGGTTGTTGAGGATGTTCAGCAGCTCCTGTTAAAAAAGTCTTGTCAAGCAACAGCAGGATCTTAATTTAAACTCATTTGAACTAATTATCCTAATGAGCTGAATGTTGTATGTTGTTGTCGAACACAAGCATCTGTGCATCTATAATATTTAAACTATAAAACAACATTGCACTTGCATTGTTTCTGTGATGCAATCCTATAATTTCAGCACATTGGGAAGACAACCATGTAATGTCATGTTAGAGGTATTAGTGGTCATTTTATGCATTTTTTAGGCAGACCAATTGGATGACGATATAATTTGACATACTGTCAGTTAAACATCTTCCTGCTGGATTGCTGTCAAGAATGAATGAATGAATGAATGAATGAATGAATGAATGAATGAATGAATGAATGAATGAATGAATGAATGAATGAATGAATGAATGAATGAATGAATGAATGAATGAAGTATTCTTCCCACTGTCAATTATGATGTCAGTGTCACAGACATTTATAATAATCCACAAATTAACGTTATTGATTTTTAGATTTAAATAATAAACTTTTTAAAATCAGGAAACTATAATATCACATACATAAAATCTGCATGATTTACTTGTATTTTACTTGGGGCATTCCATTTATTGACTTTTTTCCACTTCACTCTCCTGCACTTCTAAGGAAATTATTGTACTTTCTTCTTCACTGGATCTATATGACACAGAGTGAATATTACACAACAGTTTAACATTAACACTTGAAACTGGCGTGTAAATTCTTTACGTAGGTAAATGAAAAGGTCTGATCAGGATTTGTGAATGATGTCTTTATACTGACTACTAATATTGCTGGTGGTGTGTTGTGGATTTTTTTTAACAAGGACCTTAAAAATATATCAAATAAAACCATATGGAAACAAAAAGATGATGGAAATCTGACGTTATACAATACCAAAGTGATGAAATTCCCACAAATTTGGTGAGAAAAATTTTCCTGGGTCTGAATCAGTGGTATAACACTATATTACTTAATCAGATGCTTTAAAGAAGCAGCAAAATACTTCAAAATGAATTCAGCAACCATCTTTTCTTGTTGCTAATCTGGTTAATGATGATTGTCACTTTGTATTATGTGACATACCATAGTTACATTAGAAGGTTTGCCTTGCATGGCTCAAAAATCTTTATAAAATCTGACGGGTGCTGGAGCAAGACTGAAACGCAATTCCAGAAACTGTCACCACCTATGAGTGAGTTTTACTATGTTTTAATATTGTACAGAACCAAAAAGGAACAGATGTGTTTGCTGCGTAACATTAACACTGAGTGCTGACAGTTTCATTTGGAGGGACAAGTAGCAGTCACATAAAGTTACCACACATAATTTAATTTGTTCAACTGATCAGTTAATGGTAATGAAATTCTTTATTATGTACTCTTACCTGTTTCTTCACAAGCTTTGTTGCTTTAACAGACTCTTCAAATAAAACTAAACGAAACAGCAGCTGCACACGTGACTGTTGGCAAAATTAACATTTATTTATACAATAAACTAAAAACAAATTTGATGTAAGAAAATGTTTTTAGCTGGAACAAACTGAAAGAGAGAAATACTGATTTTCAAAGTCCCATTTTATTCATTTTGTGTAAAGTCGGTGAAATGCAGGGACATTTTTAAAATTTCAAACAACCATGTTGAGTATCTTGTTTCAGCACGTCATACTTTCATAAATCATATTCACTAGAATACGTTTTATACATGAATAAAGTATTTCAATAGTACAAATGTATCATGGTGTTTGTAATGACTTTTTGTTTCCATTTCACAAAAGAAAAGTCAAATTTCATCAAATTCTCCTTATTTCTAGTGATGCTTCAAATCATATTAAAATGATTCAATGATTCATTTTTTTCTGCAGAATAAACCTCAACAAACTGTCACTTTCATCACATAGTGGTACTTGAGTAAAGGACCTGAGTACATCTCTCACCACCGCTCACCACAGATCAGATTAAATATCAAACATCAGAGCAGCAGCACACAAAGCTGAACAAATGAACATGTAAAATATAAAAAAAACATGCTGTGATGGACTGACAACCTGTCCAGGTGTGACCCCGCCTCTCGCTCAGTGACTGCTGGAGATAGACACCAGCTCCCCGAGACCCTGAACAGGAATAAGTAGGTACAGAAAATGACTGACTGACATTTAGGTGAAATTGTGCACACTCAAAGAATCACACTAAGATCTGGTCTTTGTATATTGTGTTGCAACAGAGAGAAAACAACAGGATACAACTTTGTTCCAACAAGTTTTGGAGTAAAATACCTCTTTATCTCCCTTCTCAAAATGACCAGGTTTGTTTCCCCTGCAGGTCGAGCAGCACACACACACACACACACACACACACACACACACACACACACACACACACACATGCATGCTTACATACAAATCCGACCATGTACTGTACATTTAGGCGCCACCCAGAGAGCAAACAAAACTGCTCACAGATGCATGCTGATGTGCAGCACGACAATTTCAAACACACAAATGCACAGAGGCCCTCCTTCTCTCTATCTGGTGGCAGCAAGCGAGTCGGGGGAAACATGAGCGCTGGCGGTCCAAATGCCTCGGTGTCGACTGACAGATATAATTACAGGAGCGGTCTCTAGCCCCCACCCCACCACCTTTCCCTCCATCCTTCACCTCCTACCCCTTCTTCCCCTCCATTTTTCCTCCTGCTACCCCAACCCCCAACCCCCCCTCCTCTTACCCCCTCAGCTCTAACCATTATTTATTTTAGCAGCTCCAGCCCGCTTCAGAGGGCTCAGCAGCACTCACAGGGCCCCTGCCAAAAAGTGGCTTTCTGACTGAAAGCTTTCCAAACAAGCTCCGCCGGTCCATTTGGCTGAGCTCCAGCTCTGTGCGGTCTCCCTGCTGCTGCTCCCTCTCTCACTCGAAGAAAAGAGGGACCGAGAGAGTCTGGTTTGCATTAGCTTGAATGTGTGTGTGAGTAGCCACATGTGCACCCATACTTCTACAAGTGTGTGTCTGTGTGTGTGTTTCTGGCGATTTGACCCAGACCCAGAGTGATGGTCCTTGGAACCTGAAGCTGCATCGTGCTGTATAAACAATGAGCGGTGTATTTATACAGAACTAAAAGAGCAGGAGACTGCAGCTCATCCAGTGCATCACTGATACAATGCAGACAACCTGTTTATGGTGTGTGTATGTGTGTGAAACATATTCTACCGTCTACATCCCTCTTTGGTATCTTATCACTGCAGGTAAAGATATATGAGGAAGCTGCTATTATACCCCATAGATGAGTTTGGAGGAGGATGAGGTGGAAAGATAACGCATGGTTACATTTGAAAAGGTGATCTCACACAAGAACATCCTGTGATCTATATCTCAGCCACTCGCCCATAAATGTTAAAGAGCTCTTTAAAAAAAAAAAAAAAACATCTTCAATAAAATTATCTGTGAGTCAAAATTCTCTCAACATGCTTTTAAACACTGCAACTTTGATCAAAGTTATTTATTTCAAATACATTTCTTGTCAAAACATTTAGCTTTGTGACAAAAAATATATATTTTTTAACCTTACAGAGAAAATAATAGTCTGATAACAAGCTCAGCCTTAACAAAGTTCAATATAAGTTAAAAAACATGCTGACAGAAAGAAAAGAGATGACTGTGTGTGTGTGTGTGTGAGAGAGAGAGAGAGAGAGAGAGAGAGAGAGAGAGAGACTATCTGTTTGTGTGATTTACTGTGTGTGTGTGTGTATCTCATGTCATGGCATTTCTGTGAGATGTTGCAGCTGTCCACTCTTCCAGGAATCAGGAACCAGACCCAGTCTCACCTGACCTCCCGTGCGCTCTAGAGTGTGACCAAAAACATGCATCCATGCACGAAACACACATGCACAAACTGTAGAGAAACTGAGCAACAGGACACACACACTCCCCAGGCCAGCAGAGAGGAAGGAAGTAAGGGCTGGTGGTCACACACACCGCTAACGGTAAACCTGCCAGTCACACACTTTAAGCTGTTGACTCCTTTTACCAGAACAGCAGAAACTAAAAAAAGAAATTAATCTTAAACACATTAACATATTCACTTTTACCTTATTATTAAATAATTACTTTGTATTGTTTTAATAACTACCATACAGATATCCACATTGTTAGGACACTTTTATCTTTTACCCTTGACTACTCATGTGGAAACTTCAAATATCTTTTTTTGGAAATGTTTTTTCTAATAATGCCACATATTCTGAAAAAATGTTTATTACTGACTGTTGATGTTGCAAAAATTTTTAGGTAATTTCATTTTTTTGTCTGTTGCATTCTAAAGTAGATAAACAATAAACAATAACTGATCTAACTTCAAATAATGAATAAGTGAAACTGAAAGTAAACAAGTCCAATATCACAAACTGGTTGAGAACCAGAAAAATATTTGTAAAAATATTGAATATTAATGGGATTCTCAAAAGACTGTCATTATTATCAAAAAATATCCAAGGATTTGTGTCATCTAATTACTGTTACTTATGTTTTCACAATAACTGAATGGCAGAACAAACTGGATTTTTCAATCAGTTTATATTTCACAAATCAATAAAAAATGAAGAAATAGAAAATCTCAGGATATTGTCAGACACAAACAGGTCCAAATATTAGATTAAAATTTAATTTAGCTTCATATATTCTAATTCAGCATAGTATTACAAACAGACCTATTCATAATTAAACAGATTTGCAACAGAAGGACAAACAAGTTGTTTGCTTGAAGTGAAAAGATGCTGAAATCATGGAGGAATAGCAACTTTGTTGTTTTCTTCTTTTTTTTATCAGTTTCTGTGGTTTTTGAATTAAATTGCTGCTAGATTTCACCTCAATGATCTTTTCATACGGACTTATAAAAGAGCCTAAGAAAAATACATCCTGATAGAAAGTGGCTGAACCAACAACTTCTGAATGCTGACACATATTCTACATGTGATAACAATCGAAAACTGTTTCTTAACCCTTTAATACCCCAAATAAGAAATAATAATCAGATAAACCTAAAAATCTGTCCTACGGCCGGGACACCCCTGCTCCCACCAAAACAGCTGATAAAGTTTCAGATTTCTGTGTTGCTTTATTTACATTTCCTGTTTGTTTATCATAATGATCAAAGTATATAAAAGCCTGTTCTTCATAAGGAATCATAAATGATTGGATAACTTGGAACTCATACTGCATCTTCTTTAAAAATATGCCACAACCAATCACTGAAGGACATCCACACACTACTGTTTAGTTTTACTGGTTCTTTTTTCCTTGAACTCGTGTACTCTAAACAGTCCCTCATTTTAACCTCTTTGTACATTCAGTTCTGCCCGGTTAGTACCAAAAGACACAGCAGCAAGGTGAAATATGTTAAAGGTGATTGTTCTTTCTGCTGAATGAAAGCTGACAACAGCTATTTGAATGGCTTCCTAGTTTTATGACACCAACAAAAAAAGGACAAAACTGGAACAGCTGGTTTTATGTGTGAGAACACAATGTCCGAGTTAATAACCAGAGTTTACAGAAGCACAGACTGAGTGATGTCACATAACAGAGAAGTGATTGTTCAGCTAGTTAGTTTGCAGTGGCTGTTTATCAGAAGAGGTCAAGGCTGGCTGTTATTGTGTGAGTGCAGTCACTGATCCTGGACCGCAAGTAGATGGTTGCAGTGAGCAAAGGGTTTTTCTCTCTGATAACTGTCAGCAAAGGCAACGTTTCGGCTTACATCAATCATTTCTTGTGCGGCTCAGTTCATCGCTTTGTGTCCGCACTTGCTTCCTTTTCTTTGAATGTTTTCTTCCTTTTTTTTTATTCTGTCCTTTTTACTACCCAGCAATTACAGCTTATCTGCAGTGGTAAACTTGGGCCCTCCACTTCCTTATCTCTCTGGCTGGGGAGAACAAGGGTCTCTTGAGTAACAAGACAGGGAGGACAGAAGCAGGAGAGAAGAGGGAGCTGAATATAAGCAAAATGTGTGAAAAGAAATAGGCCTCAAGAAAATAAATGAGAAAGTTTCTGAAAGGATTAAAGATTTTCCTTCTGTTCTGTAACACAAAGGACTGTGTTTTTCATTTTTATTCTACCTTTAAAAACTATTAGAGAAATAAAAATGTATTGTTTAATTGTATTTTTTTTTACATCCACAGAATGATAATAATAATGGACATTTTCTTATTTGTACAGAAGAAAAATATTGCTTAAAAATGCTATTAAATGTCAAAAATAAGGATATTTGCATATTCAAATGCTACCTCGCATTTTTCTTTTTATGCTTGAATTCAAGCCCATTATTTTCTCCCTAAACCATCCCCCATCGCAGCCTTCTTAACCCCTTTCCTCCCCCCTTACAGCCCTCTTCTGTGTTGTCTCGGCTGGTCAGAGAGTTCACATGTGAATGGTGTGTGTTCGTCTGAAGGGCCACTGGGGTCAGAGAGTAGACCTTGGCTCATGGTTTGACCCCAGAAAAGAGACTGGTGTCTGGGTCTGAATGCCCCGTCTGACCTCAGTGTCTCTGTGTGTGTGTTTGACTGTCCATATGACTGCAGACTTGTTGTGTTTCTACGTGTTCTGGGCATATCTCCTGTTTGCATCTAAACACTCCTAAAAGAACATATTTGCATATGTGTGTGTGACAATACATTTGTTTCATGTATACACACATGCTTGGTGACTGCCTGTTTCTTTATGTTTATATGAGCATCATCACAGAGGTGGGGGGTGAGGGGGGGGGGGGGGGGGGGGGGGGGGGGGGGGGGTGAGTGGGGTGAGGGGCTCTGGTCAGACGAGACAGAAGTGACAGGTATTGATCTTTGCTGGTCCAGGCAAGCAAAGACCCCCTCAAGCCTGTGTGCTTTTAGAGAGAGTCCTGTCTACATCCAGGAAGAAGAAGGGAGAGGGAGACAACTGCAATCAATGTCTGATCCTCCTCTGAGAGCCACAGGGTCAGTTTGGATTTACCTCTCTCTTTGTTCCTGACTGACAGCAGTAAAATAGGACATGTCAGAAAACAAATGGTGAAATAGTCAAAAATATAAAAATGTCAATATTCATACTTTTTTTTCCTAACGTCGCCAGTGAAAATAAAAGTATCAGAGAAAAACAATAATGAAAAAGAGTTGTGTGCTCAGAACTCAGAATTGTACTACTTATTTGGACTTTTTAATGGTACTAACAATGGGATGACATATAATTACATTCTTGTTGGTTGCCATTACTGAGAGCTTTCTCATATGCAACAAGTCATGCAAAGAATGAGAGACTGAGATGTTTCAGGAAAGTGCAGCATACCTGGGCCATTTCACTCAGTCAGACTTGATGCTGCACAAGCTTCCATGCAACATCTTTGCCCTCACCTCTTCTGCAGACAAATTGATTTGAAAGGGTCTGGAGCTGGCCAACCCTCGGAGCACCACCTTTTTTTTTTTTTTGCATACAGAGCACTGAGGGAATAGCACAATGACTGGGTCATACAAAAGATGTGAGGAGTGAGGGATGAGGAGAAAAAGCAAGCAAGATGGCAGGAAATTAAGGAGTGGGGGGTGTGTAGAGGGTGTTAGTTGCGCCAGGCCAAACTCTGCAGCAAACTGGCTGGCTCAGGGGTTCACAACCATCGTAGGACACGAATGCAACTATGTACACACACACACACACACACACACACACACACACCCACACACACACTCACAAGTCCACTCTGTTGTTGTTTTTTACGTAGACCTGCCATAATTCCTTATAAGTCAATAACAAATAAAATCCATAAACGAGTGAACCCCATCTGGGCTGAGTTAGTGAAAGAGACTGAAATACATTTTTTTCAACTGGTCATCATCAGCTGACCCCCCCCTCTTCCCCTGTCCATCGCCCCTACATATGTGCATGGTCCACCCCCTTTACCCCAGCCTACTGTGTTTTCCCTCAGTGACAGAAGAACGTGAACACATTCAAATGGAAAACATAGTCCATTGTTACCGAGGTTTTGTCTCCTTACGATGTTAATAGCTACACTGGCCAGCATTCAGAAATGTGCAGTTGGAGCAATGTTAGATAACAACACCATCTTTGTGAGTCATTATATCAACTGTCATGGGACTTATGGTGCCTTAGTTGCACTTTTGTCATGTTACATTTCATGTAAAGTTGGGTCTGTAGATGTATTCTAATCAAGCGTGCACTCTGTTGCACATAATCTTTAGCATAGACAGAGTATAGTATCAAGTAAAGCAGTAGGTGCATCCATCCTTTCTTACATGTTTCTATGCATGTTTGGGTGCTTAGTGAAATAATCAACTGACTAGCTCTCTTCCTTTTACCCTAAAGCCCCTGAGACTACACACCCTCACTCCCCCACACACTCTCTCACACACATAGAATTGTAGGCACACAGATAAAGAGGGAAAGCCTCTATATCCTTCATGAACCTCATGACCTGCAGCCCTGTACAGCCAAGCTGGACACGGTGTAGATGGGGGAAGGAACTTGGTGAGTAGAAGAGAGACAGCAGACCCAGCTGGGGTGGAGGAGGAGCATAAATCCTCCCCTTCACTCCTTTTCTTCAAATCCTCACCCCATGCTCTCTGACGTGTTGCAGGCCAAGAGGGCCAGCCATGTCTGGTCCACTAAATGGCAGTCACTCAATACCAGCAGCAAAACTTCCTCTGGCAACACTGACTTTGTCCTGTTTGTCTGATCTGGTATATTAGAAGGTTTTTACAAATCCATATTGGAAAAAGATCTTCCATTCCCTGATAAAATGCTGCACCATGTCATGTGCATGTCAAAATGTTTATGTAGTTTTGTTCACATAAGAAGAACAAAATGAGCTTAAAAGATTTGGATATGGAATATAAAACCAGAATACAAATATAGATTACCTGATTGTATAATGTTGTACATGCTAAGAATAGTTCTGCAGCATCACTGAAGTTCTGGGAAATTCAAAAATAAACCTCACCGTATCCTTCAGAAAGAGGGACACTGGATTAGGACTCTCGAAACAGTGGGATTCCTTGGTGTAATGAAAAACACACATTTTCATGTTTTCATGTTACGTGTCACATGACAAATGTCCATTTTTGTACTGCACGGTTTGTAAGCTGATCAGATGATACTGTTCCTTATTGATGTCGTTGATCCTTTGACTCTTTTAATGACAAGATTTATCAGTTGTATTGTTTGATTTTTATTTAATTTTATTTATTTTTATTTATTTATTTATTTATTTATTTATTTATTTATTTATTTGTTTGTTTATTTATTTATTTATTTATTACATTTATGACATTTATGACATTTATTTATGACATTTATTATAAGTTTCCATCTTTTTTAAAATATTGGAAACATCTGTTCTTTTCTTTCTGAAGGTATCAGAAGTGTGTGATATTATCAAGCTCCACATCGACTGTCTGTCCATACTGAAATAGCTAAAACACATCTCCACTTACCTGTATACACTTATTCCATGTTAACTACAATTATCTGCCTTAATTCTGTTCCCACATTGACTCTAACAAAGACACAATAGGATGAAAATGTTCTATTTGTACAATAGAATATATTATTCTTAGTTTTTTTAAATCACACTTTGCTTAGATGTATAAATATAGTGTTTACATGTGATTTTATGACAGCACATAATGATTTATGGGAAATGTGAACTTGTATTTCATGTATATTGTTGCTCTTTTTGTCCAAAATTATCTTAGGATTTTTAATCTAAAGAGCCTTTCCAATTCATATAAAGGTTGAATAAGAAAATTAACAAAATAATTGACTGATAACAGCAGATAAAACCTAATGATACTCATTTTAAACCTTAAAATAAGGAAAGGAAGAAGAAGAATTGTACATTTGATTTATTTGTTAAAGTATTCCCCTGATCAAAAAGATCATTTTGGTATTTAGACTTGGCAAATGTCTGACAGCTATTCTGCTAAAATTTCAAGATAACATGTATGGCTTTGGGAAATATGTGAGTGTTGACATTAACAGCTGTCTAGGAGAGACAAAGATAAAGACAAAATAGAGACATGGACCCAAGGTAAGCACAAACAGATAAGTTAGAATATGAGCACAAAATTGATGAAAAAGAAAGGTGAAAGGTGTGTTATGTCTCAAAATCTTTTATTACTGTGAAAGTGATATCTGACAGAAAGCCACTGCTTTATTTGTTTCTGTGCAAAAATTTGTGACACTTTTTGACACATTAATTGACCTGCAGGAAGAAGAGTGCAGGGCCGTCATCACTCTCTTCATCCTAGATCCCACACAACACTGGTGCTTCTTCTGGTCCTGCTTCTGATCTGGGTCATGGGACACCCCATTCAGGTCCATCCCCCCCCCAAACCCCCTGCTGCTTCAGCGCTCCACCCTCATCTCAGCGCCTTTTACTTCTCCATACCAGGGATTGTTTCCACAGGCCAGACTTAATATGAATATCCATAAACAGAATGGGACCCCCAGACTGTGAAAGCTATCAAAGACATATTTGCATCTAATCCTCAAAGAGCCCCCCTCCCACTGCTTACAGAGAGCTCTCTACCCTCTCTCGGCCCCCCAAAAAGATCTTACTAAACTACAACGAAGGAAAAAACCCAAACCTGCCTTTCCCCCATCCCTAAAAATCCCCTCTTGCCCCACGGACCATCCCATCCATTCCCCAACCGTCGGGCCAGACAGGACGAGACCAATTCTGCTGGGGATTATTTAGCTTAGTGATGAATAATGGATGACCATCTCCCCTCTGGCTCTCCTCCACAGTAGCACCTCTCAATTGGCCTTGGCACAGAGCCATTTACTGGCCTGTCTGGATGGTTGTTTGGTCGACTGGCTGCCCATCCAACCCAAAAGGGGTGTAAAGAGCCTGCAAAACTGAAAATGGATTGACATTAAATAAGTAATTGAATTAAAAACAATGCATTTTACAGAAATACATATTGCTTGCACATTGTCTAAATCAATGACACCTGTTGTAAAAGCAATAAAAAACGATTTACTTCAGATATTTTAATGATGCTGCAACTTAGAAACTAAAAAGGAAAACAGAGATAATTAATTTCCATGTTTGCTTCTATCAGTTAATATTTATTTAAATGCTGTTAAAAGAGTAATTGATTACTTTCAGTAAATAAAAACTTAATGTAAAGTAACAGTGTGACACTAAGTAGACCATGAGGGTAGAAAAAGTTTTGTACAGAGCGTGGGAGAAAGGCCTGAACATTGTCCTTGCCCTGAAATGCAAGGAAGCCACTCTTCTTTTATTCCTCCTCTCATCCTTGTTTTGTACTTTATCTCTTTTCATTCACTTTGCGCTCTATCTTATTTTCAATGGAGCACTTGGGGCCAAAGAGATTTCAGTGCTGTGGATATACACACACAAACACAAGGACACACCTGGGTACAAGAGCGCCAGCTGAAAGGGGACAAGTTCATCTAAAGGGTCTGGCTAACAGTAACACAGGAGGGGCCAGGTCTCTTTGTTCCTGTGGTCTGCTCTGAGGCTTCTTAACCCTCACTCATCCTGGACACACACTCCCAAGGTGCAATTCACTAACATGGTTTTTGTACACTCATTATTTGTGACCCCTTTTTGTCTTTTACTTTCTTGTTTTATGGCTTTGTTTGTTTGTTTCTTTCAGCCGATGGTATAGTAGCCTTGGGTCTTTTGACGAGTGCTGTGCTCCAGAGTGCCCCAAAGAAACAACACAACTTTAACACAATGACTGACAAGCACTTTGTAGGCCAACAATGACTGTGTCCCCACTAAAGACTACTGGTTACCAGTATTAAAAAAAGAATCTTAGAAGCTCTTCAATCCAAGAATGTTAACTAGCAACCCCCTGGTGAACAACTGCAATCTTTATTGAGCAGCTTGCTAAATCAATTTAGTTTTCAGTTCAGCTTAATTTTGCAGCATCAGCTGACAAGAAAAGCAATTTCTGTGCTTAGTGTTAAAAGTAAACAGATTTGGTTCAAATCCAGTTATGCAATTAATAATAACTCATTTTAACTTGATGGAATAAGATTCATTGCATTAGAATTTTGTGCAGATATGAGTCAACAGTTTTTCATTTCAGTTCAGTCATATATCTTGAGCATGCACAGGATGAAAGCTGAAAGAAAAACAGCTAAGAAGAAAGAACCAATAGAACTAGGAAAAGGCCTTGACCAGCTGGAGGAGTCAACAAAGAGACACAAAAGTGTTAGAATACCTGAAAATTCAAAGAGAAAAAAACACAATGATTTAAACAGGAAAAATAATATAAACATCAAAAGTAAGGCAGAGCAGATGGAACATCCACTAACTGCTCTGTATCTTATTGGGTTGTGATTAGATTGAGACAGAAAATTGAGAAAATATACAAAGGTCATCTGACCTAATTATAAACAAATTGAGAAAGTTATGTGACAATCATGCAGATTCTCTTGTCACAATCATCAACTTAAATAAAATCTAAACTTGAGTACTGAAAACCCTCACAGCCGGTACCAGTTTATGTCTAAGGCCTGCTCACTCTATGTACTGGTAGATGAACAAGACTTTGGGCTGACAAAAGCACCCCAGATATGGTGATTCTAATCGATTCACCGAGTGCTTATCTTGCTGCATTATTATTAATTAGTTATCTTGTGCTAAAGAAAACATAATTATAATGTTCAGAGAGTTTGAGGGACAAACTACAAATAAACCTGGATAGTGAGGTAGTACCTTGTGATAATACAACTAGCACTTCTGGGTTAAGAAGAAGATTTCCTAGTAAAGATGTACTTATTTGTTATATATAGACTGAAAAAAATAAAATGTACAAACTGATTAAGAGAAAAAAAAGGCAGTCAACAGTCCAACTGAGACATAATCAAAAATTATGGTTTATGTTAAGTTTCATTGTTGTGAATAGTAAACTGGACCACCGTAAAGACTGACAACATGTGGAAAAAATACATGTTTAAGATGTAAGTACTGTTAGATGGACAAAACTAAAATAACAATCCTCCCTCTCGTTTTCTCTAACAGATGCTTCCAAAATGACTCAGAAGTAATTTTAAGTGTACAAGCCCATACATAACACTGTAACTGCAGGCAAAAAACTAGAGTCTGTTAAGCTCAAGGTCTGCCAGGTCAAGCATGTGACTGTAGCCCTACAGTCCCTCTTTGCACCCCCTTACATCCCGCTCTCTGTAACCCCTTGGGCCTCAGGATTGAACCAGGAGTGAACCAAGAGCAGAGCAACAATTCTCAGAAACTTCCAGTAACTTTCAAAGCCCTTCACCCCTCAACCTCAGTGGTCTTGCCTTCATCACCCCAACAGCAGCTGGAGTGGATCATAGAGCTCTGTTTGCTCCCACAGGAAAGGTCAGTACCTCGGTATCCCTTTAGCACATACAAACACATTTAAGGGCATGTATATAAGAATATAAACTGGGTAAATATTGATTAGAGAGGCTGAAAGGGTAAATGCATGCAAATACAATATAACTCTTAATGTAATGTAATGTAAAAACCAGGACTTTGGAAGTCCTGAGGGTCAAATGCTGCTGTTCAGCAGTCCTGTCAGCAGTGGATTATTTGGCAACTAGCAGTGCAAAACTACTGCTCTGCACAGAAGAGATGGACTATTAGGATTGCAAAGATAAAACTGACTGGGGATAAAAGTTATTCACTCAAATAACATTCTTGTCTCCAAAGCAGCGTCAGTCCACCAATCTGACACCAATCCAAAACTGCATCTGTGCACGTTGGCAGAGCAGTTTACTGGTGGACAGCCTCTTGCATCATTGTTGACCTCTTGCAGTGGATCAAAGTCATGAGCTGTGGATTTCTTCAAAGTTGACGTACTCCTTTGAAATAGTAGGTTGCTGGGGCCACAAGCTCAAATTCCTGCTGCACTTCACAACCCTGGAGATTTCAAATAATTCACAAAAGATGTCATTTATTTTGCCTTGTTTATCATTTGACCTTTTTCTTTTTCATTTTTATAAAGTATACATTTAGGAAAGGTCAGGCAAAGATCTGACAGAACTTTAGCCCACAGATTTTTTCAAATGAAAGGGATAAAAATCGATAAATTTATGTGAAGAGCTAAATTCCATTCTTAATTTGCACTCAAATAAAGTATTCCAGAGTTTCTGTAAATGTGTGGATGTGATTTTATTTATTTGAAATCTGCTTCGAACATATAACAGTGTTATCTGTCTTTTCTAACATCTCATAATAAGGGAAAGAGCATATTTCACAAAGATTCAACAATTTTGACACAAATAATTTTAGAAATACAATTTATAGGTTACCTTTATATCTCTGAGAAGGAATAGTCTAGAAAGCATGTAAATAAAAAAAAAGCCTTTAGAAAACCAGATTGAAATTTCTGTTGAATATCTGCCAGAATCAATAACTCTGTGAAACCTTTTCATTGGGGACATAATAGCTCAATAATAGTTCAATAGCTCTAAAATGTGTATTTACACGGTTACTGTCCAGCCCCACTGACATGGAAATATTTTAACAAAACCAAGCCGGAGCATGAACTTTGGCTTCTTATTCACAGGAACCTGACTGGCTCCAACTGCACAGGCAGGTGATAACTTACACACACATACATGAATGGCAATGTATGATGCTTACAAATGTACCTACAATAGTGAATTTCAAAAACACATAAATACATTATTTTTAGTCTTATTGATGCAAATGAACAGCCCTGAGCACCATGAGCGTCACACCCAGAGGTTCGAGGTCAGATCAGTTGGTTTCTGCCCTTCGTTGTTCCACCTTCTTCACCTCCTCTCCCTTCTCTGTTGCCACATTCTTTTGAATGAGCCATCCCTGCAGTGTAAGTGTAAAGAGAACTCCATCATTGACAGACCAACCACAGATTGATGTCACACAGTGCAGCTCAGGCTGGTACTGTATGTTAGTACACACACTGTACCAATATAATAAAATAGCACCGTAACTAACAGAGCAGGAAAAAGAAGATATACTCAGGAGCTTTACGGATATTGAACAAAATATTATTCAAATGGTCAATGTCAAAGGCCAAAGTTCATGTGTGATGATGAAGCACGGAACAAAAAAGTCATCTCAGTATAGCCTGCATTTGATATGTTCAACACATTCCTCCCTTCCCTCACCCGTTGCCCCTTGTCCCTTTTTTTCACTTTGAGGTCAAAGTTTTCACCTTATCTGGAAGCCATCAGCAGTACCAGTCCCACCTCTGTGAGTCATTTTGTTGAAACTGTTGCACGTCATTAAAATCCTTCTTTTTTGTTCTGAGATGTACGAGTTAAAGAAAAAAAACACACACAGACATTTAAAGTAATACTTCACCAGCGAGGTAATCCAGGTCTCTGCCAAGGTTTTCCCTGCCAGTTACAGCACATATTGTGTAGAAAAGAATGGGGAGGAGGGGGTGGTGGATTCTGCTGTGATCCATTTTACTATTTTGGCTGGGACTTTCTTCTCTCTGTGTGGTCATGAGGGAAATGGCACAGCCAGCAGACTCTGAGGACACTGGCTAGCTGCAGCCCGACACAGAAGCCACATAGTCCAAAAGAGAAGAAGAGGTGTGAGGAGTGAGGCAAGTCGTGCCTTGAAGAGAGGAATTTAGGTGAAGTTTTCTCAGTTGTGCCCTTATATTATCTTATTTTCTGTCCCTGTCCGCTACAACATGCTTCTAATGCACTTCCTCTTTGATCTTGGACTTGCACTAGCTTCAGTCGTCTCTGCCCAACCAAACCTCAACTGAAGCCTTGTCCCTTCGTCCATCTCTCCGGCTCTATTTCCTCCCTTCCCCCCTCTCTCTCTCAGACAGACACAGCTACCCTCCTGGACGTTTCCTTTTTGCCGGCCTGCCCCAACAAAGGTGCTCAGTCATGTGAAACCTAATCTTCAGCCCCCCAAAACCTAACCCCTGACCCCTTCATTCTTCACACAGCCAGAGGGGGAGGGGAGCAAAAGCAGGAAAGGGAGGCTTTTGGGAAAAGGTCAAATTCCCGAAGACACTTTTGTATATGCACGTGTGTGTGCATCTGTGTGTGTATGAGTGTGCATGCACCCAAGCCATTATGTGGTTTGTGTTCCAGGATAAGCATGTGTGTTTGATTTTGCATACAAATACACATGAGGAGGAATTTTCCTAAGTACTCTACTGTTTTAACTGCTTTTTAAGTTTATGTGTAAGAGCTTCCTTATGTTTTGGGACAGCAGAGATGATTGCATACATATACCCAAATGTACTGGAGCATCTGCATTTCCACACACATGAACTTCAATGACAATCACTTATCCGTTGTGTATGGAGCTGATCCTTCATGTGCGGCTACAACAGCTTTCATGCTTCTGGGAAGGTTCGAGATTGTGTTTATGGGACTATTTTACCATTCTTCCAGAAGCAAATTTGAGAGGTCAGTCACTGATTTTGGATAAGAAGGCCTGTCTTACAGTCCCTGCTCTAATTCATCCCAAAAATATTCTGTTGCGTTAAGGTCAGGACTCAGTGCAGGCCAGTAAAGTTCCTCAACACCAAACTCATCAATGTCTTCATAGACCTGCTTCATGCACTATATTCAATCATTTTGAAATAGTAAGACCCAAACTGTTCCCACAAAACTGGGAGCATGAAATTATCCAAAATGTCTTGATATGCTGAAGCATTAAGGGTTCCTTTCACTGGAACTAAGGGGCCAAGCCCAGCCCCTGAAAAACAACCCTAATCCTCCCTCCCCTAAACTTTACACTTGGCACAATACAGTCTGACATGTACTATCCTCCTGGTAACCACCAAACCCAGCCTCTTCTATCCAAGAGAGAAGATGATTTGTCACTCCAAAGAAGACATCTCTACTGCTTTAGAGTCCAGTGACAGTGTGCTTTACGCCACTACTTCCAATGCACATGTGACGTAAGGATTGGGTGCAGCTGCTCAGCAAGGGAAACCCATTCCATGAAGCTCTCCATGCAATGTTTTTAAGAGAACCTAAAAGCCACATGAAGTTTAGATGTATAGTTATCGACTCTGCAGAAAGTTGCAGTTCTGTGCACTGTGCACCTCAGCATGCACTGACCTCACTCTGTGAGTTCATGTGGCCTACCATTTCATGGCTGAGTTGCTGTTGTTCCTAATTATTTCCATTTTATTCTAATACCACAAACAGTTGAATATATACTTACATAATATATAAATAGAATATATAATATCGAGGAAACATCATGAATGGATTTATTGCACAGGTGGCATTCTATCACAATACCAAGCTCAAACTCACTGAGCTCCTGAGAGACACTCGTTCTTTCATGAATGTATGTAAAAGCCATCTGCATGTCTAGGTGCTTGATTTTATACACTTGTGACCATGATAAGATGAGATGTCCCGATATATTATGTCCCTATATTGACAATATTTTGTGAGAATACTTTTGACCCTGAAGCACTTCTGACCATAGACAAAACACAGACTTTGTTTTTGAGCAGGGCCAGACCTGCACATTTTGTTCAGGCAGAGCTCCTTTTCCATCCACCTCTCAAGTGGTAACTCTCAGATTCTTGGGTATGTTAGAGCACGTTTTAGAAATACAGTTAGTGTATGTGTGAGGCACTGGGTGTCAGCTGTCCTGGGTGATTAGTGGATTTATATTGTTCCAAGGAGCCAGGACGAGGCCCCCCTCTTCACTGCACCACAGCACAGCTGCAGCCTGCCTCTCCATCTTTACACTTCAGTCTTCCTCTACTCTTAGACACTTTTTCAGATGGGTTCAAACCCCCATAAAATTCAACAGTGGCAATTGCTAAAAAAATGGAAAAGAATCCCAGGGGAGGAAAAAAGCACAGCTGATGAAATGAGACAGAAAAATTAGAAAAGTTGTAGAAAAATAGAAGGACAAAAGCAGACAGGGAAAAAGTGCATCTTCTCTGTCCTAAACAGGATTTCTCATTCTATACTAAGGAGGTCTCCAATTATTTAAATAAACTCCCGAACACAATGAAATTTGGATCAAGAAAGAGGAAATGGTCAGTTTTTTCAGGATAGTTTTTGAACTATTTTAATTTGCCCACTATACTCATAAAGTCTCATCTTTTTCAAATAGTATCCAGAAATGAGTAAACAGCACATGTATTTCATATTCTACAGCATTGTGTTTCGCAAGGTTTTATTTTTCTGAGGAACAATAAACTTTCTTTAAACAACTCTTTCAAAAAGCAGTGGGTCTAATGCATTTACAAGTTATATGTCTTCATAAGGAGGGTGTGTAGGAAGATGGTAGACAAGGGCTGGAAGCCTGCTATGGGAGAAGTATGTCTGCTATGCATGGGTTGATTGGTGACAGGATTTGTGGACCAGACCATTGTTGGTCCGCCCCCTGACATTGAACTTGGGTGATCTTCGACAACTAAGTCACAGCAACAACTTTTCCAAAGATTACAAAAGCATATATACGCAGGAACACACAAGCCAACAATTCCTGTCTTCCAACACCCACCCAACCAGCTCCACTTCCTTGCGACTCTGCTTTATCTCAACTGTCAACACCTGGCCTAAGCAGGAACCTCTCTCTATCTGTGAACTTTAATCTGGCCCTGCAAGGCAAACAGTGCCGGGCTCGGACAAGGAGAGCGATTAGTCTGTCACGTTGGCCTCCGGTGCTTCAGCGGGGATAGGACAAAACAAAGAGGGAAGCAGTCAGAAAAAAATAAGGACTGGGACACAGGAGGATGCATGTGAAGTTAGATAAAACTTCATGAAAAGAGAAACACAGACACAAAAGATACACTACTATGGAGCTAAGGCTATGGGAAAGGTGTGATGGGAAAACAGAAATGAGAGAGAAGACAAGAAGAACGACATGAGCTGGAGTTTTTCTGCAGATAAAACATAGACACCATGCTGCCCTGACAAAGCCATGGAGCACAGAACTCAAACTGAAAGCATTTTACTCCTGCACCTCATATACACTCTTTATGTATGAGTAGTTTAATGTTTCTTATATATTTCAGTAGTAACTTAGCAGAAAAAATAAAAGACCCAAATTCAAATGTGTATGTAATACTTTTTATTTTTTTCAAGATGAAATGGCTGAGTGAAGAGAATAATGCAGAGAACAGCTGACAATACAGTGGCATTTCCATAAATGAAACATAACATCAACAAACCTGCAAGTTGAGCAAAAATTCATAAATGTTGGTCAATGACCTTTGGTCATCAAACAGGAAAATAAAACATCACAATTCATCAGGAGGGAGAGAACCGAACTGGTCTGTGTTTGCAGTGACTCTGTTCTGAACAGAGCATGTGTGTATATAGTCACAATAAATAATGGCGACCTATGACAGAAGGCCAACTTCAAGTTCAGTTCAGAGCAAACAGCTTGAAAGTAAATATGAAGCACAGGATGAAAACAAAGGCTGGAAACTTAAATGTACCTCAATACCATCTGCATGATAACGTACCAAAGATTTATTCTCAAGATTTTTGTTCTGTTTAGAATATGCCTTGCATATGAGCTGTACCATATTCATATGATAAAGCACCATGGTTCATTTTGTCAATGAAAATAAAATAAAAGAACAACTTTTCACGTTGATGCTGGACTGATTGCATATGACAAAATGTCTTTACTTTTTTCTTTAAAAACGGCTGGAATGTTCTCAGGTGGTAGATGATCAATAATAGTAAAAAGTTGGCTACCAAGAAAAACCCAACAATAGCTTGTAGTACTGCATATAAAATGGCAGGAGAGAAAAATATACAAACAAACTAAAAAGATATGTACAACCACCTGTTTTTACCTCAATGTGGTCACTCCAGCGGGACTGCCTGAAAAGGTCATCATATGACCTTTCACCCTTGGGGAGCACCAGAGCATCTTATTGAAAAAAAAAAACATACTTTTTTCAAGCATACAAATTATTCACACTATATTATCCTGCCAAATTAAGAAAATATACGGTGGCAGCATGTTGGGATTTTTTTCACTACAGAAAAAGAGTACATTGAAACCTTTAAAGAGTACAGGCAAAACAGTTAAAAATACAGGCTCCAACATAAATACTATAAGTGCCTACACTATGTGAACATTAATTTCAAATACCATTCTAAATACAGGAAAAAAGTCAACCATAAATGTGTTTTGATCATAGGAACTTACAAGAGTGTGCATTTTCCTATGTTTTAGGTTCTCTCTCTATAGTTATATATCATAAATCTCTCCTCAATGCAAATTTTTGTTCAACCTGAAGACTCATGTGTTGTAAAGGCAAAAAGATGAGAGACATGTTTTTTTTTACAGTTCATTACATAGTGATCAAGTCCTGGATGTCACCACAACAAACAAGAGAAACATCAAAAAACAATTTAAAAAAATCAAAACATTTAAATAAGGTTCTCCCCTAAAAGATATTGAAGTGTTACTTAAAAAACACATTGTATTTTATAAAATCAAATTTGTATATTTTTTATTTTTCCATATTGAGCAGTAAAATTCTAAAGTACGTGTGAAACAGGATGTTTCTATGGCGGTTCCTGCACTGATACCTCTGAGACCAAAACTAATGTTTAACTCTCAGAAGGAAACATGGCTGGCAAAAAGTTTCTAGATCAACACTTTTTTTTATTTTATTAATTTTAATGCAAAGCAATGACACCAAGCTTATCTGTCAGCATAAAAGCAAGTTTTCCCTTGAGCGCCCAACTGTAAACTGGGAAAATTGAACAGTGCATGTAGGTAGTGCCAGATCTGAAATCTGGTCATCATTTTATACTCAACCAACTGTACCTCCGATTAGAGAGACAGATACAGAATCCAAGGCAGAGTGACAAGTGCTATGTCATCATCAATGACAAGGGATGGAGATTAAAAAATACACAAGTTCTGATACAAGTAAAAAAAAAAACTTTTTAATCACAAGGGGTATGAATTTATGAATTCATGAATTTTGATTTTTTTTCTATATGTTTTCATTTTGAACCATTCCCAGCAAGAGTTTAGAAAATAAGTTTCAGATTACTTTCATGTTTCTAAAATATAATGTACTTTGAATTGTAGAGACACCTGCTAAACCTACTTACTACATTGGCGCTCATCCACCTTTACAGTATGCTCCACCACCCACCCACCAAAAATTCTCACTGAAAAATCTATCTGGCTTCCAAATACTAAATCCCACTCTGTCTTCAAGACTGCTGGAATTACTGCCTGCCTGGACAACACAGACAAAGGAAATGAGTCTGCGCTACCTGCAAAAAAAATAAAAAAAAATAAAAATAAACTTGCAATTTCAATTTTCAAAGAAAATAAACTCTAATAAATTAAGAGCTTTGTGTTGGTTAAAAACTTGTCAGAGTACCCTTTTAATTGTACCGAAAACAAACATCAAAACCTACACATCAAAAACCAAACCCACTTTTTTAAAGCATATAACATGCCAGTAAACACAACTGTAATCATGAAAAGATCAATATACATGAGTCAGGCAGATAAAAGATTTACCAGAAATACACAAAATCTTTAAGTTTCAGTTTGTTTCAGCTGGTTCCCTATATTCTAGAGTCCAAAAATGACAGGGTCGTGCAGGTGCTTGATGCAAGGACCTGCCTCTTCTACATGTGCACAAAAATGTCCTGTAATCATTTATAGCTGAAACTCCGAGCTTATAGTAAAAAGGAGGATTAACTAATGCAAGTAAAATATCCAAGGCACTCATTATTGTCATTTCATACCGCATTATTAATTTCATTGATGTTTGTAAAAGAAATATTTAACGGCGCTAGTGCCTAGAATTACATAGGCGGCCCAATTTTATATGTACATATAGTTAGATTATATCTTATCTCAGTGTTGCATGGTAATTCTTTCACAAAAATCAGTTTTATGTTTGACCCTGCTTGTCTTGATGTTTTGACAATATGTCACTGTCTGCTATGTTTGAACACAAAACTGCACATGATATGTAAAACAGTATGTACTGTACGCAGCTTGGGTTAAACTAGTTTTTTTTTATGTTGAGAAAATCTAAAGTATCAATAACAACAGATGTACAACCAAACCCACACCAGCCAAAGACAATTTTCTCTCTAAGTAGCCAAAACACACCAAGCATGCTGTCCAGTTACAAAAAATACAAAATGTGTAAATTATTGCACAATAGAAAGGCTCAAAAAGTTCTGATGCAACAGTATTGCCCCAATCACGGATCATGCATCAAGCTTTCTCCAATGGTGGATGAAAGCAGGGCTGCACTGTGTTCTTGTGTCTAACCCTGTTGTCTTCCCCCACCCTTATTGGCTAGTTAGGCAGGGTTGTTTTTTTTTTTAGTCAGGGGAGCTGAGAGAGAACTGTGTTTTGCCTATTCAGTTTTAATGTCATTAGCCAGAGGGCGGTCACTGTGCCATTTCTTCATGTGTTTCTCTAGAGTGCTGTACACACTGAAAGGCATGTGGCAAATTTCACATTTGTACACGTCCTTGCCCATCTGACCATGGGTCTTCATGTGGCGGGTAAGTTTTGAGCTCTGGGCGCACGCATAGCTGCACAGCTCACATTTGTATGGCCGCTCTCCAGTGTGACTGCGTCGGTGAACTGTCAAGTTGCTGCAGTTCTTAAACACCTTGCCACAAAATTCACAGGTGTCACTGCGGCGGCCATCCTTAGAGCTTGGCCTACCATTCCCACTGCCACCATGGGGAGTGCTAGCTCCACTGCCAGTGCCACTGCGTCCTGAAGGGACCCGTTCGCCATCAAGCTCACCAGGTGGAGTGGAGAAGCGCAAGCTGCCATTTTCTGATGAGTGCTCAGATGAGGATGTGAAGGGTGATTGTCTAGAGTCCCCACCTGTAAAGTTAATGAAGGGGTCCTTAAGTTGTCTGGAAGCAGCATAGCCAGCTAACCATTGAGAATATACGTTCTCTGTGTTTGGGATGGTGGGTGTGGGAGGGTCAAGGTCCTTTTCCACTTTGATGCGCTTGGATAGAGGGCTGAGGGAGTCAGGACTAATCCCACCACCCAAAAGCTTCCTGGACAAGCTGTCATTAGTTAGAGGTCCCAGGCCATTGATGGTGGTGGTGGATCCATCATCTCCACGATCCAACTCCACAGCTGAGTCATCATCACCTGGCTCCCGTGTTATGCTTCGACGATGTGGGTGTAGGGCCTCACTATTCTGGTGGTGACGGGCCCCTTCTAGCCGCAGGCTGAACCGATAATCATTCCTTCCCCCTTCTTCAACCCCAGACTTACTCTCAATTTCCTCCTCTTCCCCTTCCTCATCTTCTTCCTCCTCATCTTCTTCATCTTCTTCCTCTTCTTCTTCCTCCTCCTCATCTTCATCTTCTTCTTCATTGTCAGGCATAAGTCCATTGTTCTCACACTTGAACTTGGCTACTACTGACTTGAGAGCATCTGTAGCACTGCCCATAACCTCACTTGTACCAGGTTCAGGAGAGCTAGCTGTTGATAGGCCATCATCAGACTTTGCATTAAGCACTGAAGACTTGTTTTGACAGTGCGTCTTCATGTGGCGTTTTAGTTTGCTAGCCTGCGTGCAGGCATGGTTACAGAGGTGACACTTGAATGGCTTTTCCCCTGTGTGACTTCGCCGGTGCACAATAAGGTTGCTCTGGAACTTGAAGGTCTTCCCGCAGAACTCACAAGACTTTGCCTTGAGAGGGGTGCCTGGTTGAACTGTATTGGATACAGCATTAGGGGTAGAGCGTGAACCAGAAGGGGACTGAGAGGTGGAGAGGGGAGGTGTGGCTGTAAATGGAGGTTTGGAACCCGGCTGGAATGGCTGCAGCAGCCGTTGCATAGGGTTGGGTCTGTTAGGGGAAAGAGGTGGAGAACCTCCAGTGGCATTGCCAGCTAACTCTCGTAGACGTCTAGAGAAGTCCATGCTCTGAGGGGGTTCTAATGGCACTGAGTTCAGCCTCATGACTCTGTCAAAGGCGCTGGGATGATGGGTTGCCAAGGCAAGGTCATCAGGGCTTAGGTGGTGACGTGGTGGTGGGCTAAACAGCGGGGGTGTTCGAGGGTAACGACCCTCACGAGGTGTTGATGCTGAATCCCGACCAGACCCAGAACCTGGCATCCTCAGGAGGCTGTAAGGGCTGCCATCAGCTAAATGAACAGCATGAAGGGGAGGCTGGGAAGAAGCACAATCACCCCCCATCCCAGGAGCTGCACCCACACGTGGGGTGAGGGGGCTGCCAGGCTCACTCTCCAGATAGATGCGGAAGCCATGGGTGTTTTGGGCATGCTGAAGCAGGAACCAGGCACTGGTGAAGGGCTGTTTGCACGTGGTGCAGGTGTAAGTGCTGGGCTCATCTTTATCTGACAAAAAAAGGACACAGAGAAAAGCTAAATTTAAACCAGTGTATAAAAATATAAACAAGACAAACAATATTCTAACATATTTGTATATCTATTTAAGTGAAATGTAAAAGAAGAAAGGGAGGTTTTACATAAAGAAATAAAAATTGAGAAAATGACCTGTTTTTAACGGTCTTATTGCAATTTTAGCTCTTTTTATTTTCCTCCAAAATTCCTACTACATAATAATGCACTAAAATCCATAAAAACATTCTGAAAACTGCCTTACAAACATTTTATGAAATGTCTCATTTTTAAGATATGCTTTTATAAAATTCATAACTATAGAATCCTTACAAGAAAAATATCTGGGTTTTATTTTCAACAAAACAAATGAAGTAACAAGAAATATCTCATCCAGCAAATACACATTTCATACAGATGAGAAAGCATGGAAATAATTCAGACAGTAATTGACTTTCAATTGCACTTGTACACTGACCTGAGATTTGCCTGACAATGCACGCCTAATCTCGTTAAACACACTCATCTCTCCTCCAATACCTTGTTTACAGAATTAACAAAGCTAAAGTAGGACATGTATCGAATGCTTCATATTAACGCTGAATACAAATATGGGGTCACATGTTAATAAATCGTACCAGTTTTTATAGCAAAACCCACACATTCACAGGAAAATAAAACACGTACGTAGATAAATTGTGTATGCGTATTTGTGAGTGGGTGGGGAGACTCCTTTGAAAATGCATTTCATGCATTACTTTTCTATTTCTGATATTTCATGCTTTATGGATTTATTTAAATCCTCTCAGGTGAATAGAAAAAAGAGAAGAAGGAGAAAGCAGAAATGAGAGCTATGCAAAATAAGACACATCCGCCACTTGCAAATGTGTTCCTTCTTTCATCTTTTGCGTTTCTTATCCTTTCTTCTTTTTTCTGTCACTGAAGGGCATTCTTCTAAAGTCATTTGGAGACACTGAACCCAAAATCCATGGCCATACTATGCTAGAGAGAAAGAACAAGGAACCAGGAGAGGAAAAGATAGGCAAAGCGTGCATGATTGAGAATATGAGCGAACCCTAAGATGGTGAATGGACTCTCTTGCATGTTTTAAGCCTGCTGCAGCTGAGAGACAAAAGGGGAAGAAGGGGCAGAAAAAGAGGACTGGTGCTGAGAATAAAGAGGGATGTTATAGACAAGCAGTGTGGGAAAAAAAAAGAGTCTGATGTTTTCTGGCTTTTGCTTCCTATCTCATGTGTCCACAGCCATGCTGACCCCCTTCGAAGACTCTCACTTAAAGAACAGAACACAGCATAAAATGTGCACCTAATCAAACCTCCAACCAACCTTTTTCTCTTGACTGAAAAGAGTTGGAAGGGGGTATAATGGTAAATTATGGATCATTACAATCTGCAAAAATTACAGTTAATTGCTGCCACCTGCAATGGGCTTTGACCCACTATGGAATTTTTCCATCATAAAAAAGCCATTTGCCCATACGCATTTTTGCTCTCTCTCATAAGCACAAATAAAATGTGCCCGTTACATTAGCTTTGGCTCTGTGTTCGCTTCCTGATTATGTGTGTGTTTTTACGGCTTTAAGCAGAGAGCCCCATATTACTCGTAAAACGTTTGCAATAACTTGGGCTTTCCTGTACACGTTTCTTTGATTTGTAGCTTATACACACTTCCTTCACTCTACCCTAATGCATGAACACACAGTGTATATGCATGAAAAAGAAAATAGATAATTTTTTTCTGTTATTGTGAAGGACAAGAAAGGAAGATAAGGGGGTTGGCTGGAGTGTTACGGCTGTCAGAGGAAAGAAATCGCAGAGGAATCCTGAAAGTGAGGGAAGGAGGCAGGGGAAAAGGAAGGGAAAGAAGGAGGGAGAGAAGTGTGGCGTGAAGGGGACATTTCTAATGACAACCCACAACATTTCTGAAGGACACAAGAGCCTCAACACAACACTTTGAAGGCTGTGGTAAATTCATTGTTTTATATGTCAGAAACAACATATCCTGAGATATGCCATCACTTGTCTATGAATATCTGACAAATTGTGCACATGCCAAGAGAAATGATAATAGCTGTTACTTTCATCCAGGCACAATGAAAAGCATCAGAAAGTCAGAACAAGGCATGCCAAGACTCACAACAATGGCACATAAGATACCTAAATAAGCCTACTTTTGTTCTTAATAGCTGTCCTCACAGGAATGGAAGGAAAGTTACTCAAAAGCATAAAAGACATTTTGACAAGGTGTTTGATGTTTTTCTTTTTCTTAGAACAGAGAATCATATTGCTCTGCAAGGGAGGAAGAATGATCTTACAAACGAGTCTGTCCTCTAATGGAATAAAAAAGAGCCCTCATTCTCTCAGTCTGTTTCGCTCCTTCCAGTAACTTAAATTCTGGGGAGAGTTAGAGCTGGAGAGCAGCAGAGCTGAGGCTAATGCTGGATCTCCAGGTCCCTTTGAAATAGGATCAGCAGAGAGAAGAAACCACACTGACAAGCCCTTAGCTGCCATTTCATGGCAGGGGCTGAAAGAGGGGACTTTAGAAGAGGGGGGACAAAAGTGTATAGGAGAACTGAAAGAGAGCATGGGGGAAAGAGCAAAAGAACAATAATTAGCAAAAGAGAAATATAAAGAAAACAGGGTTTACCAAGTCTATCTGAGCTATTTCAGCACATTGCAACACAAAGCAGGGGTGGTGAGTATGGTGTCGGTAACTGCATTGCTATCAGGCTGAGAATATGATCCAGAGCTTATGTAGAAAATCACTTGCAAACCGACGCAAGGGAGAAAGGGAAATCATGGCACCTAAACAGCAGATAAAATAACCTCACACTCTTCTTACACCTCCATCATTGACTGAACTGAATTGAATTTACAAAGCAATCCATTGTCAGGGTGACTGAGGTGCATGTTTCACTTGCAAGTTTTCCTTTTTTCAATCTCACAACACCCAATTTAATTTTTTCTAATTAATTCAGGTGACAAAAGTTTGCTGACACAGCAAAAATAATGTGTGCTACTTTCCAACTTTCTATTTAAAAGTTAGCAGACTTGACTTGACCTCCATTTTTTGTTTGTTTTGTCTTGTTTTGTCCTTGACAAACTCTGAAAGTGAGCTTAGGCTGTCCTGATGTGACCACGTGGCTTTCACTGATATTGGTCATTAAGCTAATGGAGGAACTAGCTAACGGGATTAGTACATAGGTCTTCCAAAAGAAGAAGGAGAAGGAGGAAGGCACAGAGGCAGATCACACGGGGACACATCATGTCACGGCCATTTCCTAAAGTTATCAGTTGCTATGGCTTGAGAGAGCACTCACAAACACCTGAAAAGTGATTATGCTAATAGCAGGTCTTTGCCAATATTCATAAGTGTTTATAGGTGTTGGAGTGAGTGCTTTAGGAAGATGGAGGGTTGTCAGTACAGTGCCTCTTAAGAGCGCCTCAGCCGTAACTGTCGTTAATATGATTACTACTTTGTTTAAGTCATTAGGGCATTCACAGTCAAAGATTGGACAGGGGTGAAGGGTGAAGCAGAAGAGGATAGGTTGCAGGAATAGATGGAGAGTATAGCAACACTTCTTATGAGTCCTGCTTTAGTAAAATCATTCAGTTATAAATTACTTTCAGTTAAACTGGGATGGAAAAAATGTTTGCAAAGTAACTACATCAGCAGCTCCAGAGCTTTAGAAGTATTTTTCTTAGTATGTAGTCATATCTAAAGGTAATTTATCTGTTTGTACTTCTATTTGTATCTGCGCAAACTGGCTGGCCTTGACCATTTTCCTTCCTTCGGTATCTCTGTTTATCTGTATTTCTTTGCCCAGGCTACTCGTACTCTCACACTTACTTCTTTGTCTTGGACAACGCTGGTCCCAGAGAAAAGGCTTGTCTGGCCAACACTTGTTTCTCTGACAGACCGGGGAGCTAGAAATACAGTTTACTAAACAAAAAATCTGCAAACACTGCTGGTTTTTGAATCATACGAGTGGTTGAAGCTGATTGCTAACCACTAAATAATTCGCACAAGAGGGAGTAAAAGAAGAATGAAAAATATAAAGACTTTCTGAGGATAACAAATTGGAAAACAGAAAAAGAGGTGTATAAAATATGGAGGAAAAATCCCAGCTGGCATAAAGAAGCAAAAAGGGGACAGAGCTCTTCATAGAGATTTCTTTTCCATTTTCATTAGGTATAGTATAATCATTTTTCCATCCTTGGCTTTCTAACAACACTGTATCCTCCTATATTCCACATATGCAAAGTGTTTATAGCCTAAACTCTCTGTCTTTCATTACTTTTAGAGGTACCTCTGTACACACAGAGATCAACAATAGGATTTTACTTTTTCAATTTGGAATACGCTACAACAAGACCTAAAATTGTCTGGGTTGAGCCCAAAACATGTGTTAGTTACTATATTGTTATAGTGTATCTTTTCTGGAAGTCCCTTATAAGACTACGACCCAGTGTCTCAAGAAATCTTTATTTGTATCCATTAGGGTAAATAGTGAAAGACACATGCTTTTCAGGGGTTTGTACTCAGTATAAGGAAATATGTTGGCTGTTTATGTGTCTCCAGTGAGACGTTCACATTCCTTACCTTTTGTAAATGTTTCTTACTTCTGAAAGGTAATAAGAGAAATTGTGGCATTAAGGAGTTGATCTTAGTCATAAACAAAGGGATCAATGAATACATGCTCCAAACACGATGTGTGTGTGTGTGTGTGTGTGTGTGTGGGTTTGTATTTCTGACCTCCTGGGGACCCGTTTCCTGACTTTTACTATCTTTCTGGGGTCCGAGGGTTCTTGTGGGGACCGAAGCCTGGTCCCCATGAGGGGGACTCCCCTTTTTAGGGTTAGGGGTTAGGTTTATAAGTATGGTGTGAATAGAGTTTTAGTTAGTTTTAGGGTTAGTTATAGATCAGTAATGGTTAAGGTTAGGAAAAGGGTTTGGGTTAGGTATAAATCTAGTTACTAAAATCAATGGAAGTCAATGGACGGTCCCCATAAGGATAACAAAACACACTTGTGTGTGTGTGTGTGTGTGTGTGTGTGTGTGCTGGTGAAGCCAGCTAATTTATCATTAAATACTTTTACTGTTATACCTACTGTTAACTGTTATATACACATGTTCAGTGTATCTGTGCATGAGTTTTAAAATTTGTTGTTAATAGAATTTCTCCCAATCACTTCAAAATTAGCACTGCTGTACACTGTTTGTTCCCCTGCTTGACCTCACTCTCTTTGATCTTTCCTCAGTTGAACTGAGTTTGAACTGACCATGTATACTCCCATCTTTCCATGCATATATCTTCGTTCCTCTGTCTATCGTTCCATCTATTCATTCGTCCAGCCTGACAAAGCTCAGCTGAACAGCTTTGAGCTTGGTCAGGCTCAGGCCGAGCAGCATCCCCATGGATGTTGTAATTCTTCTCCAGAGAGTCATTATAGGTGTGAACAAGGATCTCCTGTCCATGCTGTGTGTTGTATCAGAAAACTCTGACTGAAGACACTGTTTTTGAGTTACTGTGTTGTGTAGAGAATGCCCAAGGTTGTCAATCATGTTTTTATTTTACAAAGCGACTTTTCTGCAAAATCAGATTACGATACTCAAGATCAGTCCCCACAGCAGAACCAGCCTTCTTTTTTTTTT
Organism: Pachypanchax playfairii; assembly: GCA_006937955.1. NCBI lineage: Eukaryota > Metazoa > Chordata > Actinopteri > Cyprinodontiformes > Aplocheilidae > Pachypanchax > Pachypanchax playfairii. The sequence continues at coordinate 6,764,932 of SSNP01000012.1, forward strand.
CTAAATCACTGCCTCTGATGTTGCTCCAGCAATAGGTTACTGTAGATCTTATCCAATAACAGACTTGTAGAAGCATTATGGACAACACAGTTGCTTAAAGCCTCCAGACCAACAGGGGGCAAGAGCACTTGAAAATCCACAAAAAACAGGCTGACAAATGGTCTGATTTAAATTGGTTACAATAATTAAAGAAAATCTGCACAGTCTAAAAACTGAGTGATAATTTAATATTTCCAATTTGTTCATTTCTGCTACTTGTGTCTTGGGGAGTATAACACTCTATTCACACTGTAAAAGTAATTGACAATTTTCCATGGTTGCTTAAGCACGATATTAAACATAGCTCCTCCTTCTTGGCTACCATGGCTGGAATAAATGAGCTGTTCACTGGACGCTGCTGGCAGATCAGATACACGTTCTCTCCTGTTGTTCAAAGCAGTTTAAGTCTTGGGTCACCTACACCATTTTTAATCTCTGTCAGTAACATTACTGAGTAGCTTAGTAAATACATCTGATGAGTTGTTTTTTATCAATTAGTTCACTTATCACTTCAAGTGAAAATCAGTTCACTCATTTTTTATTCTTATAGATATCCACTTTTTATGTGGATTAACTGAGGTAACGTGAGGACGTAGTGACTGGAATTTATAGGTAAAAAAAAATCCTGAAAATGTTATAATAAGAATACGAAATTTGAAAACCTTTTACCACCTATGACGTACAAACTTATTATTTTGAGTCTTCCCTATTAGATAGTACTGAAATATTTTCCTTTGATTATTGTACTCACTTTTGTAGGCATCGTTATTTTTACAGTTGATAGTGAGGAGTAAACTTATAAAAAGTTAAAATAAACTTTACACACTGCCAGCTATATCTGAAATGTGTGTAACTGGTCTGCAGACTTTATTTTTCATTATATACATTTCTGCCTGTGAAGGCCACCCTACAACTCTAACCCTAAAACCTTAACCCTAACCCTAGTCCTAAAACCAACCTTTGACCTTGAATAACCTTGCATAAACCAATATCCACATGTCATGCAGATCGAGGGGAACACATAAACACCCACCACATGTCGATGTGATGTTCCTTTCTTGACTTATTAAACTTCATGCAAGTTTTTTCAATGACCAATCAGGTTTGAGCACTTGTCGACATCACACTGTGATGCGTCACATATCAAATGAAGGCTTAGGCGACAACAAGCATGTAGACACTGACCTCATGTTGATATCCTATCTCGAGTTTTTAAACTTTATGCAAGATGGTGGTGATTTTCATCCCCTATCCAAACCCAAACCCTCACCCTCACCCATGAACCCATTTTTCTTACCCCATTTTATTTTCATTAATTTGTTCATTTTTTCAAAGCTGAGTTCAGCAAAAAAAAAAAAAAAAAAAAGACCAATAAATAAATAATTGATTGAGTGTTGGAAAGAAATGGGGGTGCTTAAAAACAAATGTGTAGTCTTGTCCTGTTCACCTGGTCATATACACAATCCTTGAGTCCCACAAACCGCGGTCTGTATGTCAGGTAGAAGTTAATCCAGGTGATTATGGAGACAGCCACGGGTTTGTTACACAGTAAAACAGGCTGAATTGTGTTAAATGCACAGGAGAAATCAAAAAACATGATCCTCACAGTGCTGCCTGCTTTGTCCAGTATGATGGTGTCTTCAGCTCCAACCCCACAATGATAAGCAAACAGCAGAGGGTCCTGAAAGGTGCTGTTTGCTTACTCAGGTGGACCAATAAAATTCTCTCCAGGACTCTCATCAAGTGGGATGTTAAAGCAACTGGTCTACAGTCATATAATGGACAGAGCCAGCTGTGCCTGTGATGCAGATCATTATTTGCTCTCTGCTTACCATCAACAGAGGGAGGCCGCACTCTATTGTTTCTCATCTTAGCTCTAATGGTACAGTGAAAAGACCTCTGGGCTTCTAAGCTTAACCAGTCTAATTAAATGGACCATCGCTTATGTAAGCATCCACAGAGATTATTTATTGAGTTGGGATCCGCTTCACGGGATCAAACCAGCATCAACAAAAGCCAATGCTCAGTGGACAAGGAATTAAATAAAGGAGAAGAATCAAAGAAACTAACTGCCAAGTGTCACTTTAAACACACATATCCAGGTACATAGGAAGACTTAATCAAGCAGAAGTATTTTTGGACATGGGTAATATCCCAGATGGGCGAGAAGTCTCCGAGCACTTCAGAGGGGAAATGTGAAAAGAGTTCTGTCAAAGAAAAGATATGTCTCAATAACCTGCAGCCTGGGAAGGGGGGGGGGGTTACCAAAGAACACACATAAGTCTTAGTCAAATGCTGAATTAAATATATGAGCATTTTCAGCCTTTATGCTTTCAAAATACAGCCTACAACATTCTGATAAGTGCGTCATCCCTGTTTAAAATGCTGTGACAAGATAGCCTACTTATGACATGAGGCCAGCAGCCCAAGCTTTACTATCTCTGCATAGCTCAGCTTATGACAGGCTGCCATCCCTGCAGAAAGGATGGAGAGGGACCAGGGAGGTCGACTAGCTGCACATTTCTGCATAAATCTCCAGATAGATAGCATCAGGAGAAGAGAAACAGGGGAGGGAGGCCAGCAAGCAGTGAAGGATGATAAGGCCCCCAGGGCAGGGCATTCGACACTGTCAAAACCGTTTCGTCCCTCGCTATTGGACGAGTGGAGCGCGTTATTAGCCTGCATACCATTTGCCAGGACGAGATTCAGCTTCACCGGAGCATACACCGCCCTGTGTCTGACCTCTCCTCTTTCCTCCTCCTTGACATGCAGGAAGATGGACAGAAAATCACAAACATCACATTGAAAAGGAGCATGAAGTTCTGAAATGGGCTGGCTGATTTGATCAGGTGCAGCTTGAGCAATATGAGGCACGAGAAATTCTGAGGAGGAAATACTGACTTTATTTTAAAATTATATAGGATGAATCAAAGACTGTCTGCTTCAAATAACTAATAATTGACAAGGTAAAACAAGATTCAGAATAAAATGTATTTTACTGTAAATTCCTTCTTTCGAAATATCAATAAGAAAAAAACTCTGTGAAATTCTTGTGTTTTATATGTTCATAACTGAATAATCCTTCGTGTCTTTTATTCACCTACTAAAAAAACAGCATCAACCAGGTTATACACATCTTTCTAAAGGACATTACTTCCTTTTCTTTACTTTTAAAAACAATTTTATGTTTAAAGAAAACTGGAATTTTGCTCACATATAAAACCAAAGATCTAAAATAAAAGACTTTGTTAGTTGAATGATTGCAATGACATTGGTCTTAAATTAGTTAAAAAAGGAATTTTATTTTAAATAAAACTAAAGGTCACTTACAGGTTTCATTGGTTTAAATAATAAATTTAAATGTAGGGGTGAGACAATGATCAAAGATATAAACTACTACTGATCTAGTGAATGAGTGAGGTGGAGATAAAAGAGTAAGACGAGCAGGAAGAGACAACGCTAGACTGAGAGATGGAGAGAACGGACGAGGGAGAGTTAGTAATTAAGGATTAGAGACTGATACCAAGAACTACATGTACAAACATGTAGATACTATTACAAATACACACAGTGACACACAATCACATTCCAAGTCTGTGTGGACTGACTTCATATAACATACATGCTCCTCATTCTATCATAATATTTTAACCCATGGTGGATCTTTTTGTTCACAGCACACACAAACACACATGCATGAGCAGTTTCTCCCTCATCTGTTATTGTTACATTGATGGAGTTGATAATCACAAATCTATAGATAAAATGTAAAGATTAGGAATCTGTTTATGCTGATTTGCAGGCATGAAGGATAAAAATGTTTTTCACCAGTTTACAAAGACATTATCAAATATCAACATTATGATTAAGAGTGTGGGATGTATTAAGGTCTAAAAAATTGGTTTGGGGGCCCAGATGCACAATGGTCATTGAAACATGCCCTATTTTCTTCAACTTGTATTAAAGAGGAGGAGAAAAAATTAAATACTTTTCTAAAAAACATGGTTGACCTGAGTTGTTTGTTCCTAAACATGCTTGCAGTTGCCCCAGAAGCTTTCAAGCATGGCCATCATTTGGATACCAGTGAACAAGGGCTGTTTTAAACATGCAGTTATTTTTCACCCAGTTCCAGCACCTCAGGGAGGGAGGACCAGGGCATGTGAGCCTGGGCCAACCATAGCAGCTCATTATGTACAGGAGCCTCAAGGCATTGTGGAGGGACATGACACTTTGAAACAGGAGGGCCAGTGTTAGAGTGTCCCGAGGCCCGGAGCTGTGAAGGCTGAGGGTTTAACACGCGTCCTATTTGGTGTGTGTGACTGTGCACACGTTGGTCAAGTGGTTAAGGAAGTATCAATAGCCACTCTTTAAATCGAGGGGTGTCTCAGGGTCAGCTCAGAAAATCGTTTTTCACAGCAATGGTCAAAGTAAAAGTCTAAACACTAAAATGTTTGTGTCACATTTTCATTTCACCAGCTGAATCAACCATAATGACAAAATCCAAGAAGACTGTGTGATAAGGAGCCAGACAAAAACAGTGAGACCTTAGTGCCACCACCCACCAGCATCCATCGATCCAACCCGCCATGCCTAACTCCATTATTAATTCATCGAGGAGAAAATTGTGCTGGGCCAAGCCTTAATTAAAATTGCAAAACGGCCTCCTGTTCAGCCTTAATTCAGTCCCTTCAAGACAATTATAACAGAAGCAGTAAGTGAGATGGCAGAGGAAGGAATTGGTCAGTCCACCACAGAGTCCTACCAGTGTTCCCCTTAGAGTCCCAACAACATGAGAGCAAAGTTACAAGGACTGTTCCAGAGGTTTTGTTTCAGCCGAGTTCAAACTTTTTTTTTGTTGAAAAAGAGTTTGGTCTCTAAACGAATCCCATTTGGATTGTCCATCACAGTCTGGTATCCTCCTTTACAGTGTGACAAGATTGTACTACATGCTAAAGAAAAAATACTGCATGATTTAAATAAATACAAGTAAAATCCATCATTAAAACAACCTGACCAATAAATATATACATGGCTTGATAGATGAGCCATATATTAGGCCGTAGCTGCTCAAGTTTCAAACAATTTTCCCTCTTTTAGTGGCAGATACTAATTGAACAGATCTGATCTGATCACCCTCTACAACATATAAAAAACAGCAAGTAAATGGTTCTGTTGAAAAGTGAAGACAAGAAAAGTTTATTAAGCCAAAATAACAGAATTATAGTTTTTTCAAAAGAAAACATACGGATATCTTTATTTATTCTCTCAGGAAGTTTGTCAGGAATGTATATCGGCCCAAGCAATAGTGAGTGTGATATTAATTAAGGTATTCAACCTGTAGGCTCCATTGTGCACAGCTGTGGAGCATAAATCAGGTTTTAACAAGGCTAGGGTCCTAAGAGCTCAAACCGTGCTGGAATCCTACCTACATAGTCATGCCAAAAATCTGTCTGGGTCCAGAGCTCCTATAGATCACTACGTTTATCAGGAGGGCAATAGCAGACTTCACTAGCCTGAAACGGAAGGGCAAAGAGGGTAATGGAGAGGGGCAGAAAAGAAGGGTGGCAAAAAAGGGGGAAACAGCTATTTCTAATGGGTCATCAAGTTTAAGAAAACATGTGGTGTATGGAAATGTGATTTGCAGACAGGTATATGTGCACAACAAATTCTTCTCAGTTACTCTAAAGGCTCTGTAATTTAAAATAACAAAGGTATTCAGAGTCAATATGAAAGAGAATGAGATGGCACTAAGATACAAACCCTTAAGCAAACAAACAAAAATACTCCCTAAAGAAATACCAAAATAACAACTATAGAGAAATCCCAAATGCAATTTTCAAAATCTGCTACGGCAAAGCATGAAAAGAAAGTGTGAGTGCCTTTAGTGACAGAAGAATTTATTGACTGACAGCTGCAGGACGAGACACACGCATGAACAGGCTGACCGACCGGCTGGTTTAAAAACCAGCTCAGTCCACCTCCAAGCCATTGATTCTTCACAGAATGGACTCTTAGGCTTAGACATTCCACACAGGCAGTGAGAAGACACACTCCTACAAACACACACATAATGCAGCTAATTCGCTTTCATAACAAAAATGTTCACTTTCATAACTTTCTGCTAAACCAAAGCCTTAATCTGTTTTTTTGTCTGATAGACTAAAAATATCCAAACTGATGAAGGTAAACATGTATACATACAGCAGCATGCAAATATATTTGAGTTGAAGTGTGTACATTTTGTTTTGGGGGGCTAATTGTAGAAAGCATATATATTGGCCTTTTTGTCATAATTTGATGAAAATATCAACTCAAAACAAAAAAACATCTTTATCAAATATCTTTTTTTTTTTCCCATCTTTCCTTTTCCTACGTGGCTGTGTTCAAAAATACAACTCTTACAGGAATTTCGCTCCCCACCCTGTTAAGATGAACTTAGGTTCTTGAGATCCACCCTGTCATTTTAAGAGGAACTGACAACCCCTGAGTGACACAGGGGTTGCAGGGGCAGCAACCCCAGCGGACTGCTTGTGTTGCATTCCGAGAAATGAACTCTGTTTGCACAAGGTCAAACCGTAAAGGTCCTATGTGCTCATTCCATACATGTTCAGCTGATACTGTGTAGGCCTATACAGAATGTCCTAAGAGGCCTGAGAATGCTTTAGAGACGACACTGCAGCTATCTCATGTTGCCTGCCGTTGACACTGCTCTTTTCTCCCTCCTTAAACATATATCCCTTACTGTTCTTATCCAGTACTAACTTCTCTACAGTAAACAGAGGACTCGCTGATGAAAGCAGGAATAAATAGCAGTGGAAGAACAAGGGTATTATCTGAAGAGAAAGGGGTGTAGCTCAAGAGTGTCAAGAACAGCATTAAAGGCTGTGAAGAGGAGAAAAAGGGAAAAAAAACAAAAGAGTGGTGGACAGCTTCACACTACAGCGCACCATTCTAGATTACATTAGAGGCAGCTGCTTCCTTTGTGCCATTTTATAGGCTGACACTTTAAAAAAAGCTGCTAAAATTTNAAGTCTAAACACTAAAATGTTTGTGTCACATTTTCATTTCACCAGCTGAATCAACCATAATGACAAAATCCAAGAAGACTGTGTGATAAGGAGCCAGACAAAAACAGTGAGACCTTAGTGCCACCACCCACCAGCATCCATCGATCCAACCCGCCATGCCTAACTCCATTATTAATTCATCGAGGAGAAAATTGTGCTGGGCCAAGCCTTAATTAAAATTGCAAAACGGCCTCCTGTTCAGCCTTAATTCAGTCCCTTCAAGACAATTATAACAGAAGCAGTAAGTGAGATGGCAGAGGAAGGAATTGGTCAGTCCACCACAGAGTCCTACCAGTGTTCCCCTTAGAGTCCCAACAACATGAGAGCAAAGTTACAAGGACTGTTCCAGAGGTTTTGTTTCAGCCGAGTTCAAACTTTTTTTTTGTTGAAAAAGAGTTTGGTCTCTAAACGAATCCCATTTGGATTGTCCATCACAGTCTGGTATCCTCCTTTACAGTGTGACAAGATTGTACTACATGCTAAAGAAAAAATACTGCATGATTTAAATAAATACAAGTAAAATCCATCATTAAAACAACCTGACCAATAAATATATACATGGCTTGATAGATGAGCCATATATTAGGCCGTAGCTGCTCAAGTTTCAAACAATTTTCCCTCTTTTAGTGGCAGATACTAATTGAACAGATCTGATCTGATCACCCTCTACAACATATAAAAAACAGCAAGTAAATGGTTCTGTTGAAAAGTGAAGACAAGAAAAGTTTATTAAGCCAAAATAACAGAATTATAGTTTTTTCAAAAGAAAACATACGGATATCTTTATTTATTCTCTCAGGAAGTTTGTCAGGAATGTATATCGGCCCAAGCAATAGTGAGTGTGATATTAATTAAGGTATTCAACCTGTAGGCTCCATTGTGCACAGCTGTGGAGCATAAATCAGGTTTTAACAAGGCTAGGGTCCTAAGAGCTCAAACCGTGCTGGAATCCTACCTACATAGTCATGCCAAAAATCTGTCTGGGTCCAGAGCTCCTATAGATCACTACGTTTATCAGGAGGGCAATAGCAGACTTCACTAGCCTGAAACGGAAGGGCAAAGAGGGTAATGGAGAGGGGCAGAAAAGAAGGGTGGCAAAAAAGGGGGAAACAGCTATTTCTAATGGGTCATCAAGTTTAAGAAAACATGTGGTGTATGGAAATGTGATTTGCAGACAGGTATATGTGCACAACAAATTCTTCTCAGTTACTCTAAAGGCTCTGTAATTTAAAATAACAAAGGTATTCAGAGTCAATATGAAAGAGAATGAGATGGCACTAAGATACACTACTACTACTACTACTACTACTACTGTCATTTAGCAGACGCTTTTATCCAAAGCGACTTACATTGAGAGAACATACAAGCAAGAATTCAAAGAGAAGGAAAAAAATATAAGGAGGCGGACTGTTTGGAGTCCAGTTTAATTCCGACGCTGATACATCAAGTGTAACAATTTTTTTTTTTTT
>SSNP01000012.1:6779079-6876100 GCA_006937955.1 Pachypanchax playfairii
AGACACATGGCCGGAGAGAGCAGACAACCATCTGGGAGCAGTGGCCGGCTTTGTCTGGGGGAAGGTGGTGGGGAGAAAGCACCAACAAGACCCCCTTTTAAAACGCACACACACATAAACTATATACACAACCCTTACAACAGCCACCATCACCCTCCCCATCCGACTGCTCTAAGTGTGAGAGCCCTTCTCATACAATCTGTACATATACATATGCAAATTAGCAGGGGGCATTATAAAAACAACAATCTCTCTCACATGCACACACACACACACACACGTAGGATATTTATATGGCCTCTGCACCAAAGTAGCCATACCAGTGTTTTGAAAAAGAAAACACATTTCTCAGAAACAGACTGAGAGCCGAAAGGCTAGAAGAAAAGTGGGAGGATAAAAAGAAAAAAGAACATTCTCTACAAGTAATAAACTAATCTGAGCATGTGTGAAATACATGCAAATGGGATTGCATTCATTTACATGGAGACACACATAACAGACACACAACCATACATTATCCATGTTTGCCCTGGAGCATGCATATTATTTATACCTAAAAACTCCCTCCATCCATCGACTCAAGATGTCATAACATCTGTCGGCTGTCCTCAGGTTAAACAATTCACTTTTTTTATATATAAATGACACATTCTGATAAATGCAGTGTACTATTAAAAAGACATTTCAACATGTAATTGTGTTCAAAAGCTTAAAAATGTGAATGAGTTAAACAAAATGGAAACGGGGACGTGTGATTAGATTTGAATGTCGTTACTGTGCTGCACTTGAACTTGTAGCTCTTTTGTCTGATGTTGTTTTCAAAGACCTTAAGTAAAGGAGAACAGATAATCATAAGAGGACAGAAAGACGGGACCGAATCAGAAATGGACAAACAAGAACATGCAAAAGCTGCACAATCACCTACTGTATGTTTAAGTATTGATCATAATATTATCAATAAAATATTTTTTTTCTATTATTCTTTAACATCAAAACACCAAAGATTAGAAAATGTCAAAAATGGTTTGGGAATTTTTTGATTTATTTTAAATTAGATGAAGCTTAAAGGCCTGTATCCTGGCCGATATGTTCTAGCAGCAACAAACTCTTGGGACCTTGAACACCTGACAGAGATGGTTAAACTTAGTTAACAAAGTATACAAGTTAAGATTGTTTAAAATATTAAACACCTTGTTCTAAAAAGTCAAGGATACAGAATTGTGAATGAAGTACATTCATGTTATATTCTCTGAAACATTTACTGAGACAAACAGATTATCAGACTAGATTTTCTTTCCTGGAACATCTGCTGTAAATCTACAGTATAAGAGATTCAGTTTCAAGTAGAATGAATGAAATAAAAGAATTTTTCACCCACATGGCACAACAGTCCATTATGTGCCATCTTCCATATCAAATTCTTTCTCCCAGTTTTCACCACTCTCATGTTAGCTGTAATGTTTTCAGTACACAATAGCCACAGTGGTGTTAAGCTCATGTTGTCCCATCAAGAGCAGAGCACCAACAACAACCAAACACTTTGCTGTCCTCTTCCCACCCTGTTTACGACCAGTTCTACTGGTCTCTCATTTTGTTCCCACGCTCCCTCGCTTCTTTCTTTTCACTTCTGCATTGTCCTGTGCCCTCAGGTTAGAGGTTCTCTCTGTTTTCTACACTAAAGCCTGGAAAACAGAGGAGGAGGATGAGAGGAGAGAAGGAGTGAGAGGAGACTGAGAGGAGGGCCTGGCGATGGGGCCTGTCCGTCTTCCTGCTTCGGCCTGGCTGGGTAACCGGTCTGAACTGGTTTTGACATAGGTGAACCAGAGACGTGTCCTCTTTCGCCTCTGGACAAAACAGAACCATGGTGGCATTCCATCTATAGGCAGCAGGTACCAGGCGAGCATGTATTAGTGTGTGTTTGTGAGTGTGTGTGTCTGTCTCCCAAGACCTTTGAGGCCTGGATCATTGCCAAGTTCATCTGTTAATGGACAGCTACTAGGAGAGTTTCCCCATCCCCCTCCTTCCCTGCTCGTGGTTTCTGCAGCAGCCGTGTCTGCTTACGACCCCCCCTTAACCTCCCCAACCCCCATTCAGGCCTGTTCAGATCCAGCTCTCCCTCTTCCACCACTCCTTTTCTCTCCCTTCTCCTAAAAAGCTATATCATTCCATTTCTGCCTCTTTCCCTCCTCCTACTTACTGCCCCCCTCCCTGACACTCTGTGCTTCTCCCATTCAAGATAAACAGAGTGCTTCAAGTTCAGGGGACACCCTGGGACCCTTTAACAAAGCCATCTATCATTCTGTCTGCCTGAGACTCCTTGGGCCATAGTGGGCTCTGTTGCTGCTGCCTCTACGACCATCTCTCAGTCCGGCGTGTGAACACCTACAGGCTTGACACAGACCAGCCAACTGCTAACTCTGACCAGCTGATTGTACAATCTGATCCTGAGCTGGACAATTGCCCCATTGTGACTCTGGCCCCTACTGGCCCCTCCAGGACTACAGTAAAGAAAGAGTGTACCCCCCCCCGTAAGAGACAAACTTTCAACATGAATGAAAGTATGAAAGTACCACTGCAAGACAAGCACGAGCATGTAAGTCTCCACACCCTGAAGACAGATGACCCGATTCAAAGAAAATGAATGGCATAAAATGTTGTGCATCATTTGTCACAAGTGTCTGTTGTGTCTCTACAGCTGTTTAATAAAGCAAAAAGCACTAATAAACAATAAAGCAAGTTCATCTGGTGTGAGCATGTCAGATTTCTTTTATCCTGGCACAATATAAATCAGGACTTCCTTTAGAATTACAGTGAGCACTGAAATGGCAAAGAAAGAAAAAAATCTGCAAGTTCCAAATTCTAACAAATGACATCTCTACCTCATTTGGCATTTCTATTTCAATGTGTATAAATTACAATATAAGAGAGAAAATCACATTTCAGATGCCATTCAAAAGCATTAAGAGAACTTTTTGAATGCACGAGCTATAAAAACTGACCTGTGATTATTTTATATGTACAAAACTGATGAGATAAATATGCACATCAAATAGCCCAACTTCTTTGCATTGTATCTTTGATGCCCTGCGTTGCTTCTCTGCCATCCTGTATCTCTCTTTCTAACAGCATCATTCGGCCCAAAAGCCGAGCAGCTGCTGGGCTCTCCAGGCTGCTAAAGAGGGGGACTGGCCTGCAGGTTATAGAGCGCTAAATTATCCATTAGATGTTATCAAGTTGTAGCAGGGCAATGCCATTCAGCTAGGAACAATCAATTTTTCATGAGTCCCAGACAAACGGTACACTGGGAAGCACTACCAGAATCTCTCCACTCCCAGCACTCAACCTATCCCATCCAACTAACAGAACTGCACGCAAACTTGAATATGTACTCACAGTCAGGCAGACATCCCCACATGCAGTCAACAAATACACGTGCTGACATAAATGTGGACAGGTACTGTACATGCTCTTGCACTCAGGCTCTGCAGAAACAACCTGGAAGAGCTTGTTTATGGAACATTGAGTTCTACATTCATTATGGTGCATCTTTTATTCCCTCTCCAGTTCTCTCCTGCTTATCCCAAAGCATTTTGAGGTAATCTTCAAAATTAACATTACCTTCACTGTATTTTAGTGCACATCACACTGGCTTTGCTTCCAGTGCTTTCTTCTCTCCCTGCCTCCTTCTGTTTCTTGCCGTGGCCTGGCAGGCAGGCAGGGCAGACATGTTCACAGTGTGCTCCAGTAATGGGCTAATCAAAAATGCAAAACAATTGGCAATTACCGCGCAGGGCCCTAATGGTCATTAGAATTTACAACAAGGTAATGAACTGAGAGTCAGCTCAGTCCATGCATATTCATAAAGCAATCAGGACTTTGAAGATTAAAGAAGCGCTTCAAATTTAAATGAGGACACCAGCATGTTATCAGTGAGATTCAGACTGAAAAGTAAAGGGTGCCCAGGACAGAAATGTGCATATATGATTGTGTGTGTCAGCATGGAATGAGGACCGGAGGTCAGTTTGGTATGGGGGGGGTTGGATTGTGTGGAGGTGTAGCTATGCATACATCTGTGCATAAGTGATTACTATCGGTGTGCATGCAAGTTGGATTTTTGTGCCATTTTGTGAATGCATGTTTTTTTTTTGCAAGGCAAACTGCACTGATCCAGTATCGTTTTATAGCCTGAAGTGATTCTAATTGCTAACTCACTCAAAAATGAATGAAGGAAAGTGGTAATCTTCTGATCAACAATTCAAAGATGTGGGATTTGAATTAGAGATCAAATGTACACTTAACTTCAGCTATTAGGAGGCAATGAGAATTTTATTCCCCTTGAGGAATAAATCTTCCTACTGGTATACATTTATGAATTAAATCAATAAATAAACAGAAACAATCTGCATGCACGCTGAGATGCACGTGCAGAGTTTTCAGTGTAACGTCTGAAACAGAGCCCTTCAGGTGGCCTCAGTTTTATCACCCATGGGCGAGAAAAAGACAAAGCAACAGTCCTGCAGCACAACAGCCTTTAAGACAACAGTCACAACAGATTTAAAAGAGGTTGAGATGACATTCTTAATAATAATACAAGCTGGAATGACATGTTACAGACAATCAAGAGAGTAAGAAGAGCTTTGTTAGTTTCAATCAAGGACTTGCAGATTTATTGTAAGAAATCATAAAAGGAATTTTTTTTTCAAAGTCTGTTGCTATACTAACCCCACACTAACCTGCCTGCTTCTTAAAATATCATGTCTGTCTATTTTGCTCTGATCTGTCACTTCCTGAGCTGCAGCTGCATCAGATTTACTTTTTTTGCACTGTTTCGGTTCTATCTAAAAATAAAGTCATTAACCTGCAGGTGGTGAAGCCGGAGGCTGGCATGACAGGCCCTGACGCTGTCAGATGACCCCTGACCCCGAGATGTGACTGCCTGCCACGCTATTGACAGGACAGTGGCAGGACACTCTTATTCCTGAGGATATTTTTCCATCTAGTGCAACGTTGCTGTGGACAAACAAGGTTGTTTCTGTTGTAAAGCTTGATCTGACAGTAGGTAAGGGGGACAGAAAGAGGCAGAGTGTGTGTCCAACTCGCTCTGCGGCCAAAACTGTGAGAGTGAGAATGAGCTCTAGAGTGGAAGTTGGAAGCCTTTAAGAGGTGCAGACACGCTAATGTAGCCAAAACTTTCAGTTTCCAGTTCCCCGAGGCAAACCACTGGAGCAATACATAGAGAGAAGAGCACAAGTGAGAGATGGAGGGGGAGGCAGAGCGGAGGGGGCTAAAATAAGGATCATATGTTTCTGACAGATCTCATCAACTCACAACACATCATGGGGCCTCTCCCACAACACATTTTTTTCCAGACAAAACACGGGTTCACAGGAGGGAGTTACACACATGCTGTGTGTATGAGNGAACTGCACGCAAACTTGAATATGTACTCACAGTCAGGCAGACATCCCCACATGCAGTCAACAAATACACGTGCTGACATAAATGTGGACAGGTACTGTACATGCTCTTGCACTCAGGCTCTGCAGAAACAACCTGGAAGAGCTTGTTTATGGAACATTGAGTTCTACATTCATTATGGTGCATCTTTTATTCCCTCTCCAGTTCTCTCCTGCTTATCCCAAAGCATTTTGAGGTAATCTTCAAAATTAACATTACCTTCACTGTATTTTAGTGCACATCACACTGGCTTTGCTTCCAGTGCTTTCTTCTCTCCCTGCCTCCTTCTGTTTCTTGCCATGGCCTGGCAGGCAGGCAGGGCAGACATGTTCACAGTGTGCTCCAGTAATGGGCTAATCAAAAATGCAAAACAATTGGCAATTACCGCGCAGGGCCCTAATGGTCATTAGAATTTACAACAAGGTAATGAACTGAGAGTCAGCTCAGTCCATGCATATTCATAAAGCAATCAGGACTTTGAAGATTAAAGAAGCGCTTCAAATTTAAATGAGGACACCAGCATGTTATCAGTGAGATTCAGACTGAAAAGTAAAGGGTGCCCAGGACAGAAATGTGCATATATGATTGTGTGTGTCAGCATGGAATGAGGACCGGAGGTCAGTTTGGTATGGGGGGGGTTGGATTGTGTGGAGGTGTAGCTATGCATACATCTGTGCATAAGTGATTACTATCGGTGTGCATGCAAGTTGGATTTTTGTGCCATTTTGTGAATGCATGTTTTTTTTTTGCAAGGCAAACTGCACTGATCCAGTATCGTTTTATAGCCTGAAGTGATTCTAATTGCTAACTCACTCAAAAATGAATGAAGGAAAGTGGTAATCTTCTGATCAACAATTCAAAGATGTGGGATTTGAATTAGAGATCAAATGTACACTTAACTTCAGCTATTAGGAGGCAATGAGAATTTTATTCCCCTTGAGGAATAAATCTTCCTACTGGTATACATTTATGAATTAAATCAATAAATAAACAGAAACAATCTGCATGCACGCTGAGATGCACGTGCAGAGTTTTCAGTGTAACGTCTGAAACAGAGCCCCACCCCCCTCAGTCCTGTGGCTTTTTTGGTTGAGATAAGAAAAAAAGGCCATCTGTATTTAACCACCCACCTGACTCCAATTTACACAAATAAATTCATACAAAATGTTTTACGTTTCTGGCATGTTCATATGGGAAAAATAAACAGACACACACTGGGGGTATATATGGTCAGACTCTTTGTCATAGTGACTTTCAGGTGGCCTCAGTTTTATCACCCATGGGCGAGAAAAAGACAAAGCAACAGTCCTGCAGCACAACAGCCTTTAAGACAACAGTCACAACAGATTTAAAAGAGGTTGAGATGACATTCTTAATAATAATACAAGCTGGAATGACATGTTACAGACAATCAAGAGAGTAAGAAGAGCTTTGTTAGTTTCAATCAAGGACTTGCAGATTTATTGTAAGAAATCATAAAAGGAATTTTTTTTTCAAAGTCTGTTGCTATACTAACCCCACACTAACCTGCCTGCTTCTTAAAATATCATGTCTGTCTATTTTGCTCTGATCTGTCACTTCCTGAGCTGCAGCTGCATCAGATTTACTTTTTTTGCACTGTTTCGGTTCTATCTAAAAATAAAGTCATTAACCTGCAGGTGGTGAAGCCGGAGGCTGGCATGACAGGCCCTGACGCTGTCAGATGACCCCTGACCCCGAGATGTGACTGCCTGCCACGCTATTGACAGGACAGTGGCAGGACACTCTTATTCCTGAGGATATTTTTCCATCTAGTGCAACGTTGCTGTGGACAAACAAGGTTGTTTCTGTTGTAAAGCTTGATCTGACAGTAGGTAAGGGGGACAGAAAGAGGCAGAGTGTGTGTCCAACTCGCTCTGCGGCCAAAACTGTGAGAGTGAGAATGAGCTCTAGAGTGGAAGTTGGAAGCCTTTAAGAGGTGCAGACACGCTAATGTAGCCAAAACTTTCAGTTTCCAGTTCCCCGAGGCAAACCACTGGAGCAATACATAGAGAGAAGAGCACAAGTGAGAGATGGAGGGGGAGGCAGAGCGGAGGGGGCTAAAATAAGGATCATATGTTTCTGACAGATCTCATCAACTCACAACACATCATGGGGCCTCTCCCACAACACATTTTTTTCCAGACAAAACACGGGTTCACAGGAGGGAGTTACACACATGCTGTGTGTATGAGTGTATGGGGGGGGGGTATTATTGTGTTCGTGAAACAAATTTGTGTCTGTGAGCGTTTGTGAGTGCATTTCTTTGGGACTCTTTTTGTGCACTGCATGTCTGTGTTTGTGTGACCCTGTGTTTGTGTGCATACTTCAACTAGTCTCCACCTGAATGGCCCGAGGCTGTGGTGCTGGGCTTGTTAGAAGACAAACAGAGACACAGGAAGCTTGAGCCAGGAGCCCCTGAGGACACCACACACGCATGTAAACACACACACACTCCAGCACATACCTACACATAAGTACACACTCACACTGTCATTCACACACACATAGCTGCCATCTCGTGTACATTTTGTCTTGTGAAATCAGGAAACAGATACTACGACTCACTGTTACACTAATGCACACATTTAAGCCTGGACTGTCTTTCAGGCCCACCACCATGTGCCAAGTCTGGGCTGGCATGGTCCACAGATAGGTGTCCTCAGGCAAGGCATGCCAAGTCAGAGACTCTTTCATGTTCAGCCTGCACGCCCAGAGTAGTAAAGCTTCAACAAACAGAACCACGCACACACTTTTTTTCTGTCTATTATACACACACAAACGTAAAGCTGTAAATGGTTTAAGCGGACAGAGCCACACTCATACACAAGGAAATATCTACACACATGAACACCACACTCAGTATGTAGGCATTCACCGGTCCTCAGCTCTCGAATGCAGTCAGAGCTCCTAACATTTAATCCAACAACAAAGGCTGACAAATCTCCTCCGACAACATTTGTGGGTGTTTTGCACGGCTTCTGAATACAGAAATGTCACCTATGAAAAATTCATCTGAAAAGCCATTTCTGTTCACCTTCATTAAAACTTAGCAGAGCCAAAAATAGAACTGATTCCATAAGGACTGAGTCCAAAGCGACTGTACGATCAAATTAGAGTCAGTTTTTGCAGACAACAGAATTCTTATGTTGAATTGCTAGTTGTTGTCCAATAATTACAGCCGCATGCATCTGTGGCTTTTCAGTATCAATTAAAATGATCACCCACTGCAACAAAGACATGCAAGTAAACTTGCGCAATGCTCGATGTGCCACTACACACACACACACACACACACACACACACACTAACATGCACAGGACAAGATTTAACAACCAAGGAGCCCCCTCCAGGCCGCCCTACAACTCTCTCTCTCTCTCTCACACACACACACACCCTCTTGACACAAACTACCCAGCCCCCCATGCTTCTGCTTGATAGATACCCAGTGTGTATATATACATGCAGCTGATGGAAAAGGGGGTGGAAAAAGGTGGCAAAGTGCCAACACATCGCCTGCTAAACACCTTTGTCTTCACTTCCACGCAGAGAGAAAACCGGACAGGCAAGCTTCAGCAGGAAAACATGCAGCAGCCGGAGAGAGGTGTTATAAGGAATATTGCTCAGTTGTTAGGATGTTTTCCTCCTCATAGAGAAAAAAGGGGGAGAAAGGTGGCTGCCATAATTGACTCAGTATCGATTCCGAGTCCAAGTAACAATGCAGGCAGTGCGCTGGAAAGAAGCAAAGCGTGAGATGGTGGTCGATTGGCACAGCTACAGTGGCCTCATTAACACATGTGGCAATGCTTGTGAGGTGCTAATGCCGGGATGGCTAAGAAGAGACAAAATGATGAGCAGAAAAATGTGATTTCATGTTAATATACTATAACAAAGACAAAGAATGTGTAGACGTACTGTATACGGTATATGTGACATGAAACAACCTACAGACCACAACAAAGAGATGCATGTTGCTTAAATTCCTCAATAAAGGAAAAACAAATTGTAATTTAATGCACCAGTAACAATTATGTTAATTTATAAAAAATATTATAATATATATATATATATCATTTGAGTATGTATGAAGACAAATTTCTTAGTTTGCTTTTTTAATAACAATTTTATGCTATGTAGCTGGTATCATGGGTTGAGAAACCATCATCTGCTTTCTTTCTGGGCCATCCATAATCTGCAGACAAGCTTCGATGTCTCTATGCATATCTTAAATTGTTTATCATGCAAATGACTACATGCAGGCTGCTCTACCCTCTGCTAACGGCCCTCAACTCCAGACAGCAGACCCCAACCCCAGCTGCAGTCATGAAGCTCCCAGACGGCCTCAGCTGTCCCCGAGACAGAGACCCAAAAGCGAAGCTCATCTCAAAGCTCTTGGTCTATTACAGAACGGTTGCCCTCATCCCACCCCCTATTTCCCCCACCTCCAAGTCCAACCATCCTAGGTGCTCTCTCTCGTCCATCGGTCTCTTTCCTCAACCTACGCTGAGAGCCTTTGCTTTTCTAAACCACTATCCATATGGAAATCCATCTGTGTCAAATGATAGTTCAGAAGAGGGTGGGGAACGAAGGGGCCACTCTCGAGTTGAGGGCTATAACACACTCCCTAGGAATGGATGAGGAATGAAGCAAGTGTAGGGACAGTATGTATTGAGATGCCTCAGCTCGGTGTCAGACTCTAACTGAGCAGGGTAAAAGAACATGGCAGCTAGCATATGGAGAACGGGGTGGCTCACTGGCACTGCCAGTTTGGATCCATCAATCTTGGATGCAGAAAACAGAGGCAGTGGTGGTGGGGGAGGAGGGGGGAGGACTGCATATGTGACTGATGTGCCCGTCCTGCACAGAGACCATATTTTTTGCTTGACTTAAACATTTTAAATCAATCTTGCAGGTTTATTTAATTGCTGATGTGCAAAGTAATGACTGTGAATGTTAAATAAAAATCAACATTTGTCATTAAAACAAGAAAATCTCTTACATGGAGTATTAGTAAATCTCTGCTCACAGTGCATGTAGCCTTATGATATCACATGGACTCCATCGAATAATGATCTGAATAGGCAAAGAAATGCATGTTTAAACAGCTGACAAGGCCAAGAGGCCCATCAGATGTGTCTGCATGTGTGACAACGTGTGTGCATGCACACACAGATGTTTAACAAACTGTACACTAATGAACAGTGGTCACTGTGTATCACAGGGGGCTAACTAACCAACGTGAAATCACAGTAGCACTGCTAAATGCCATCTGCAAAGCTGTAGCGCTGGCTAATGCACTACAGTAGAGTAAATGATTAAATATTCTCTGTGTGTTTAGCTTGAATTGGCTTCAAATTAAATCACAACTGCCCAGACAATCAGCACAATCTGGCACTCGCTCTCGGCTCTGTTCAAGGAAATGAACAAACATTAAAATGCGCTGGTCAAAATCAAACATAAGACATAGGGGACGCTTGCTTGTTTGTACAGCAACTCATGTTCTCAGTGCCGCCTCATTTAGCCCCCGTGGACAACCAACAAACCAACAAGATGCCTTAAGAAGTCCTTAATTACTCAAATCAAGAAAAACACTGACAATTAGTGGTTGCAGAGTTCCTCAAATAAACACTTCTTCACTGACAGATAATTACATTCTTCTCTATCGCTTTTTAATTTTAGAATCAGAGTGAGCCTTTGCAGGCACATATTTGAGGGTAAAAGAGATACTGTATGACAGTGTAATAAGCCAGTAAGGGATAGAGATACATCTTCGAGCACCACATCAGAGAGAATTCATCCACAGGATTTGAGCACATCTGTGATGCAGGACAAACCAAAAGAAATTCATCTCTTCTTTCTCCCTGGATCTCTTTTTCTTTCCATTTGTTTCATTGTCTCTGTGTGTGTGCATTTTCTTTTTTCATTGTCTCCAAATGTTTCCCTTTCTCAAAGTCGTTCTCAGAACGGCTGGTCTTCATTTAGGTTCATGACTCAGCTGGGAAGATTCACAGCTTCTTAATGTGGCAGCAGATATTTTACACCCTGTTTATGAAGATTTTATACATTCAAATTACCAGAAGCAAAAGTAAGTATATCTCAAGGAGTATTTGTTTTTTCCTGAAATAAACTTCCTATGAAACCTCACTTCATACCTCTAAAGATTTTTCTCCCTGCTCATCTGTGGATGTTAGGATGGAAAATACTTTCTTCTCTCAGTGTGTTTACCTGTAACATTCTCCTGCTTGGGGATTATTCCTTGCAAGGGTGCAGATAAACAATCCTCATCCAGCGCCGACACCTGAACAGCTACCTCAACAGGGTGACAGGCCCTTCGTGGGTGCTGGTGTTGGGTTCGTGAGTGTGATGACGACGTGGAGAGGGGTGAGGCGAGTGGGGAGGAGGGTGGCCTGTCCAGAGGTTTTTCTGCACAGAGGCTGCCATGGCACTGCCTCCGTTTGTGTTCAATGAACAGCAGGATGTCAGCCAGAGGAAAGCGGGTGTGGCACTGGCCGCAGGTAAGCAGGTCCTGGTCCCCTTTTAGGGGCTCGCCCTGAGCCACTCCCAGCCTGGGGGAGTCCTGAGAGTCTTCTTCTGGTAAAACACCTGAGAGAGGCTCAGCTGGATAAGCAGACAAGAGAAAGGATTTTGGTAACATGTACAGCGAGAGACAGTTGTTTAAAGACAACAAGCAAAAGTGTGTATAGAGACAATGTAAATCTGCATTAGTGCCGGTACAATATATACTTACAGATTTCTACAAGAATAAGGTCAGGTTATAAAGTGTGTATAGGACATTTTTTAAAAGAAAGAAGGAAAGGAGAAGATAAAAAGAGCACACATACTGCTTCGATAAGGACTGACATGTTCAGCTTGCAGGCAGCAGTCAAACGATTAAGTTGCTTGACCCTCTTTATTGTGCTGCCAATCTTGCTTTTTTAATGAACCTAACACCTCTGAGAATCAAAAAATAGATTCTAATTTGAGTTCAAGATGATTGGACCCCATTTCGTTAAAAGTGCTGGGATCTTTGTGAACCAAGGTTAGACATTGAGGGGTTGGATGTGGAGTAGGTCCCTGAAGTACCGACTGTAGAGAGAAAGGGAAGAGAAGAGAGAGGGAGCATTTTAAAAGAAGGAATCTAACCACATGGTAAACGACATTGGGCGCCCCGACTGGGATGTCGAGATAAGATGTGATGAATTCTTGCCGCAGGTTCAGCCTTTAATTCTGTATCGGGTCAGATGAGAAGGTGGTGAGGGACTATGTGAGATAGGCCCTGTTACTTGTATGTTCAACTGCATTAAAGATGAAGGAATGCGCCCCTATTTTACTGCGGCTTATCTCAGCCAGCTTATGCCATAGACACAGGTGAGGTGTGTGTGAGGCTGCGGAAGGTGGAAACATTTTCTTCAAACCAAATAATCTCATTTTGATGCCAAGCAAGAGTGATGTGAATAACATTAAAACCTAAAATATAATCCCTTTTTCAGACATATCTCACTGTGCCAGATCCTGAAGTAGTTTAGGTCAATGTTTCCCACTGGGTTACTGCATCACGTCTGTTTCATTATCAGGAAAAATCATTCAGCCTCTTTTTGTTTGCCATTTTACACTAACGTGAGTCTCTTTAATAACAACGATTAATAACGTCACTTTACTCACTACCTGAAAATGCCAAATGGACATTTTTTATACCTTTGCAATGAAATTTATAAAAAATGGCACATTTTGAAAATTCTATTTGTCCATATTATAGAAAATAATAGCAATTAGCTTTATCACAGCTCCGAATTGGATCTGTAAGAAATCATTTAGTGGTATAGTGCATACTCATGATATTTGTGAACAAACATCAGTAATAAGACAAATCAAGCAGCCATGTCCAAATCTGAAAAATCTGTAAGTGATCAATTTAGAAAATTTTCCTTTAAAGCAGATTTTTACAGCATGTAGCTATATGAAACTGTATAATGTGGAACTATTTAAATGTCTTAAACATTTAACTTGTGTTTTCCTCCCCTGAAAAAAAAGGACTAAACAAGAAACATTAAAAATGCAGTCACTTATTTCTGCTAAAACGATCCTTTGCGTGCGCTTGGTTAAGCAGAACAGGGATGAAGTGGATCAAGTTCACGTTCCTAAGTGGCCCATAGGACCACAATCATAGTACGCCCCCCCATGGCAGCTCTTCTCACAACTATCCGACAGAACGTGGAGAATCATGTTCTCAGATCATAATTGATTTCGACGGAAATGTGAACAGCATGCAGAGACACATTTACATCAACAAAAGCCCACTCAAGGTCAAAATAAATACACAAGCTCTTAATCTCAGGCACCAACTTGGGCGGTATAACAACCTGTGTGTTTGGAAATATTTTCACGTTCACTGAGACGTAAAGAGAGTTCTGACAAGGCAGTTTCTGACTTCCCGTTTTCGTTTGCAAAAACCCAACACTCTTGTATAAATGAAGCTCTACGGTACGTAAAAGCTTCAAAGTGAACGAAACGAATCTCCTGCTTTTCATCACGCACGTGCGTAAAACGACTTTCACCGATTTTCTCTTTCTCCAAACAGTCTCTTTCACGTACATTTATCGAATTTAAATACAATACGTATCAGCTGATCACAATGCTTGACCCACCACACATTAAATACGCTGAGAAGTGGCATCAGTCGTGAGGAATTTGTTCAAAAGAAACTGCGTTCTTTCCTTTCAGGTAGTACTGCACACCACGTTCCCTGCGCTGTGGACAAGTGGGTATGTAAACACAACTTCCCTGTGTCCGAACCAGCGCAAACATCTATAAATTGTATTGAAATAAGACGGAAAGCCAATCTGCTGCCAGTGAGTTGCTTTTAAAGCTATACACGGAACGTTAAAAGTAAATGACCACAGCGGAGAGTCTGCGCTGCCTTAAGACAGGCAAAGGTCCCTGGTCATAAAGCGTGCCCTGTAATGGCGAGAGAAACCTTGAAGGTTGTGTTATACAACACGTTAACTAACTAAAGTTCCAGCTTTTCTTTCATTGTTTCCAAACTTTCACCCAAACATCCCGCATTCGTTTGAGGATAAGCTGCATCTTTGGATATGTGTGCGTTTTCGCTCAGGACAGCAGCTCAGTCTTTCCATTACAATTCTCCAAGCAAGTCCCCCGACGTTAAACATAATACATAAATTTAAAAAAACGAGATAAGGAAGTGAATCCCTGTGAGCTAAGACCAGAATAATAAAAACAAGAGGCGATTGATTTCCACTTACGCGAAAACTCCCGTTTGCTCAAGTGCTGGGGTTTGCCTTGCTTGCGGCGGGACATGGTTGGTTTAGTGGCAGCTCTTCAGCTGAGTTCACATTGGGAAATCCGTTCCTAAAAGGTAGACTCCAAATGGAATATCTTCACGGATGCGTCTGTCATCCAGATAGAAAACTGGAACCGAGCTACGGATCATACAGAACGGGATGCGTAACGCGCGACGGGCTGTGTGGAGCTCTTCATGACTTTTTCGCAAAGAGAGAGTGATGGGGGGACGGTGAAGCCCCCTGAGCTGCAAGTTCAAGTGCGGACGTGACGTTCCTGCGAACTTGAACGTCAGGCGGTGGACGGACTGAGACATACAAAACATGGGCAGGGCGAAGGCGGCCAGTGGGAGGGGGGCAAGCCTTAATAAAAACCAATGGACACTCATTATGGACTACCTATGGACGCAAGACAGAGAGAGAGAAAGAGACGCCCTGAAGACACCAATGGACGAAGGGGATCAAGGGGGTTGGGCTTTGAGCGAGAGGCAGAGTAGTTGAAGACGAGCGGCACAAAGCGCATGTACCAGGCAGACAGAGCGCACAGGACGTGCGTGGAGGACAAACCAGCTCTGGCACTATAAGCTCATATGAATATGCAGCGCGTATGTAAATCTACGGAACAGAGTGTTTTTTATCTTACATAAAAATGAGAAAACAATGAACGCGTTTTAGTTAATATTAATCCTGCTTAATTGTATACACATGATTAAAGATTTTGGTGTATTTCTTTATTTTTCTTTCTTTTTTTGGGGGGGGGGCGGGGGGCGGATATAAGAACATCGAAACTAATGTTGTTTTTAAGATTATCATTAAAATTTTCAGGGGCAGGCTGTGAGTAATTTAGAGAACCAAAAATAAATTAAAAAAACAAACAAATAAATAAATAGTATTAATAATGGGTGGTAAATCAATCGGTTATTTTCTTGCAACATACATGTCTTTTTTTAGAAGTCTTAGAATTGTTTAGTTAGTTAGTTAGTTAGTTAGTTAGTTAGTTAGTTAGTTAGTTAGTTAGTTAGTTAGTTTTTATCTTGATCAGAAGGAATATTTGTCTGACAGAAGACATTTTATACAGATAGATCTCCTTAGTGTAAATTAGAATAATTTGCTATCAATAATTAATTATTAAAAATGCATGATTGGCTTATCTTGTTTTATAAGTTTGAGATTAATTTGATTTGCTATTTTTTTCATCAAATAAATGACTAAATAAATACATAAAACATAATTGAGTGAATAAAATCAATCCAAAAATCATTTGAATTTCATAAAACCTGAACCCCTCAGAGAATTAACCTGATGGAACCTCAAAGGGCTGAAATATATATAAAAAAGTTTATTTGACAGGCTGGCGGTGTGACTATGGATCTATTTGACAGCAGACATGTTGGCATGATAACACATATGTATTAATGGGGGTTGAATCACCTGCATAAAGTATTTTTTTCTTGTATGTGAGTGCACAAGCAGAAATAGAGGATTGAGACATAAAAGCAGAGAATCAATTAATTTCATGCCATGATTAGGCTTCAGGGGGTACAGTTAGTAGCAACAAGGTTCTGGGATGAAATTCAGCTAGGGCCTTTCTGCTTGTTTGCATGTTCTTCCTGTTCATGCGTGGGTTTTCTCCAGAGACTCCAGTTTCCTCCTGCTGACCAAACACATGCCTATTAGGTTAATTAGCACTCCCAAATCAGCCCTAGGTGTGTGAAGGTTTGTTCGGTTCTATATGGGAGCTGATTGAGGATGCAATTGATCCCCAGACAGCAGTGGTGATAGGCACCAACAGATGTGTTCATGCCTCATCATCGCAGCTCGGTACTTTGGCGCCATCTAGTGTCTCCAGCATAGATTCAACAACACTCACAAATCCAGTGCTACCTGCAAATAAAAAACAAAAAAAAACAATCTCCTCCCACACTGACACACTGAAGCAATCACATTCAAATATGGAGAAGAGAAAATTACATAATTATTTTTGGTATTGTTATTTATATTATATTTACCTTTAAATTTGTAGAAAACCATTGTACTCCTTTTATATGTGCAAGTGTTTTAATGTAAACGAGTAATGATGGTATTTTATCTGAGTGTACGTATGTAATGCAGCACCTCTCAGTCCCAGTTCTCCATCCTGTATGTTTATACACATATATTCCTGCTTCAACACACCTGATTTAAATTGATGGCTGTTTAACAGACTTCTGCTGAACTGCAATCAGCTGAGTGTGTTAAAGCAGAAAACATGAAAAACAGCTCAGTGAAACTCCAGCAGCAAGATCATCATTCTACTTCAGTGGGACTAAAGGTGGGTTTGTACGAGATGCTTTTGAATAAATTCAGAAGATGGTTTTTTGTTCTATAATAAGCAAAATAAGATTTTACATAAATAAAATAAAGACAGAAAAATATAAAAAAAACATCATATAATGTGTTTTTTTATATTCAGAGTCATTAGAATATCAACATTTTTACTTCTTCTAATTGAGTTATCTTTAAAAATTCACTATCATCCTTAAAATGGGCAACTCATGGTTTGCTGTCAGTGTCCCACAGTATTACATAATCATGTTTGCTCTTCATACTGAAGCGCACAGCGCCACCGTGAGGCCAAGACGTGGAACTGTTGAAGAAGCGGGGCTGGGCAGCAGGCTTGCAGGAGCAGCTTCGGGGCCGTTTTAAACCCTCTTCATACGAGATGCTGATTGTCCTTTAAGCAGCTGGTGAGCGACACTGATGTTATGTGATGATATTTGGAACATCTTCGCTTCGAGTCCGTCTGCTGCCTCCTCGGTTTGAAGGATGGAGGCGGTGGAATGAGCATAGCTGCTTTTACCGCGTCCACAATGCTCGCCATCCCGGGAGAAACGTCAATATTACAACGTTTGCAACACTATTTTTTAATCCAATGAAAAGAATCATTTGAATGTTTTTGAATAATCTGCTATAAAGGCTCTAAATATGCGCGTAAAAGGATAATCTGACTGCACGCTTCAGATGTTTAAATCTGTAATTAACGATAAGCTCGTTGTAGTTGCGTGTTTAAACCTTCATATCTATGTCTGTATTTAGTAGTATCGGATTTGTTGATGTCAAAACTCTTGATTTGGACCCGGTATCCGTGTTAGATGGCTTCATGACTTGCGCTGGACTGAGTCATGGCCTAACCGGGCTCATTTTCAGGCTCTTCCATTGGCCGACTTCATCCATCAGCTGCAGCCGCAGATGATGAGCAGTCATTTGCGGAGGACACTGATATCCGAGAGTGGGTGAATCCGTGCGTGGTCAAGCGTTTTATGAAGAAATCTGGGTCACTATATACATATATATAGCTTGTATAAGCCAGACTACTGAAAGCCCATGGGGAGTGAAGGCGATCAGAATCCCTCTGAGAATGATTTAATGCACAAAACTGAGCTTCAGATATAAAAAAGTGTAATGAAATCCCACTGTTTGACATATGGCTCTTTCAGAGCGTGAGTCAGCATGGTGTGCATGTTGATGGTGCTGCAGTGGATGGAGAGTGAGAGCTGTTGTTCTGTTTTATGGAATTCTAACAGCTGAATGAGAATCAGATGGGAATCATGAGGAGGAGAGAGGAGTGTTTGTTTTTTCTAAGGAAGCAGGTTATTGTTGTCTGACTGTGTACCACATGTAACTGTTACACTTTCTCTACACAGTATCAAAGTATTACTACTTTTCAGTTCTCTCAGTCATTTCTTGATTTTTACACAGATAGGTTGTTTCTTGTTGTTAACTGCAACATTTGGACTGATGAACATGCCCGTTTCCCCGAGGGACAACTGAAATAGCTACTGAGCATATGATACACAATCACATGCACAAACTCTGAGCTGTTGTGTTTTTGCTTTGATGCCACATGCTTTATTCATGTCTGATATCACTGTAAAAACATAGTTATTGATCCACATAGCAATAATAATCATTTTGGTTTCTGTAAATCTTATTCTTATCACAGAAGAGAGCTGTAATTTAACTCTATCATCTTTTTCAGCATGATGCACTAGAGGTCAAAGGTGACACTGTGAGGCCAAAATGAGTCTGACTTCCTGGTTTCTAGTGAGCGGTGGGGGGACACGCCACCGTCTTCCCAGGGAGATGATTTTTGTTGGAAGGGACGACTGCGAGCTCATGCTGCAGGTACAATAACTGAATCAGGCCTGAACGCTCACCTGTTCATCATCATTTTACCATTTAATAGATTTGTCTGGATTTTGTCTGATTTAGTCTCGCAGTGTGGACAAACAGCATGCCGTCATCAATTATGACCCAAACACAGATGAGCATAAAGTGAAGGACTTGGGGAGCTTAAACGGGGTAAGTGTGAGTTAGTAGGTTTGATCACTTTTGAATTTTAAATAAGTGCCAAACAGGGTCTGAATTATTCCACCTGATAGTTTTAATGAATCTAATCCTGGTTTTATTGGTGGATGTAACAAAAAACTAAATCCAGAGTTTTAAACCGACATAAAGGTAAAAACTGTTTCTTTTTACCAAAAGACAATCTAAATGTTGAGTCCAGAAGTTTTAGGGCTCAGATAGAATAATACATGTCAGAAAATTATTCAGTTTCACTTTTTTACATTAGTTGTTTCTTTCGGGCCTTACAAGCTAACAGAATAAACCAAATACAGGATTGCTTGATTGTATCTATTTTATAATTTAGAATATGACAAATCAATCATGTACTTGCTCTACAACAGCTAAACTAAGTAAAATATAATTATTTTACAATTAAAAAAACTTATTTTTAACATCAAAGTTATGGGCTTCTTTGCTTACCTGAAAGCACCTTAGACCTGATCCTTAAAGACTGAGAACAGGCTGACCCAACTGTTCATGAAGGATGTATTAAAAATACTTGATTATCTTACTTTCTTTCATTCCTCCTATGCATTCGTTTACAGACATTTGTCAACGATGTCAGAATCCAGGAGCAAATCTACGTGATGCTCAAAATGGATGACAAACTGAGGTTTGGATATGATATCCTTTAAATAAGTTTCTGTGCATTC
The DNA here is from genome assembly GCA_006937955.1 of Pachypanchax playfairii. Taxonomy (NCBI): domain Eukaryota; kingdom Metazoa; phylum Chordata; class Actinopteri; order Cyprinodontiformes; family Aplocheilidae; genus Pachypanchax; species Pachypanchax playfairii. The sequence goes on from SSNP01000012.1 coordinate 6,798,893, forward strand.
TGTCATATCAAATGATCCACATAAGAGCAACACTGTAACCGTATCTCTTCTTGGATAGATGTGAATGGTCATTGTACTCTACTTGCTGCATTATAGATGAGCCTATGAGTGCATGCTTCTCACCCTGCACAGAACTTCTTCACCTTTTGCCTTAACCTGCCTCACATACCAACCTGTTCACTGTAGTTCGAGGAGAGCTGCACATTCCCGAAGAGGCCCTCAAGGTTAGGCAACATGCCATTCTGTGAAAAAAGTAGCTAAAGTTCACGTGAATTGACCAACTGGATTTTTCTGTTCAAAACAGAACAGCCTTGTATGTCTTTATGACTTTATAGTCTAAAGAATTTAAGTTCTGCTGAACTGGACGAAAGCTTCAAGACTGATGGAAGTGCTGTTTCATATGTTTCTGCAGATATCTGTGCATAGAGGGTGGTTTCATTCTAATAAGTTTCAGTATTTTGTTAAAGGTCTCTTTAGACAGGAAATAGTACATTTAAAAATCCAAACAAAAGAAAGAACATTTAATCAGTTGTGCTTTGTCATTTTGTCATTAGTTTGACAAAACTATTGAACTTTTCTGTCTGTAAACTTCTCTTGTCTCATATGTCAGCATGAGAAATTGAGCAGTCAGCTGCAACTTATCCAGAAGAAAGCTGCAGAGGCAGAATCATCCAAATCTGAGGTGAAACCATCTGAGACAGCAGCGACACACGTGTGTGAAGGAGCCTCCGCCAAACCCTCAGAGACCAGCAGGTCAGAGGATAAGACAACAGGTGAGTTTGATGCCAAGTTTACATCTTGTGTATTAGTGATTTCTTTACGTATTTATCAACTTATTGCAGAACGTAAACTAGTGTGATAAATGAAAAATGACAAACAAGAGGTACGTTGGTATGAAAATTGGCCTTTTTTTACACATGCATTGAAACTCTGAGATTTTCCAGACTTATTGTGGGAAGCTGCATGTGACAATTTAAACTATTTAAATTGTTAAATTGCTACATTTCAAATAGCCACTAGTATGCTGTAAGCATCTTGCATGTAGAAGGGTTAATAAAGAAGTTGTTTTTTGCCAGGAGACACATCAGTATTAAAAAGAGGGACCCCCCTTTATGGTCAGCCTGCTTGGTGGGGAGATGGAGAGGCGGATGCCCCCCCTCCAGGAAGGCCTGAGGAGAAGAGCTTAGACCGAAAGAGAGACAAAACTGAAACAGGTATGATCAGTGTAAATATCACAAAATGGGCAGAACATCTGAAAGATTTGTCATTTTTTTATCTCTTCTAGTTGACATCAAGAAAAATACAGAGATTTCAAAGTCTGCCACCCAAACAGTTTCAAACCAAGAGCCTAGTTATTTTGAAATACCAACTAAGGATGCGCCCACAGCAGGTAGAGTCAGTAGTGAACTCCCCTCACAAGAACAAGAGGCTGTTGCTTCTTCTGCTTCAGAACCCGTTCACGGACACGCCTCATTCACCATTGAATTTGACCCTGGGGCATCGGGTAAAGTGACTGTCAAAGATCGAGTTGCAAAAGTTGGACCGGAAACTCGACCACGTCCTAAAAGGGCTGTTGGAGAAGAGCTAAGTCCACTTCAGACCGTCATGGTAGCAGCAGAGGTAAAAGTTGCTGACTGGTTGGCCCAAAATGAGCTACCCATGCCTCTCAAAGAGACGGTAGCTGAGGATGATGGAGAAAGTGTTAAGAGTGACGTTCCTGTACAGCTAAAGAGCCTTAAAGGTATGTGTGTATACTGTACAGTGTGTTTGGACTTAATGTCTGTGTTACTACACTAGTCGGTTACCTTTCTCTATGTCTCATGCACATGTCAGGCAGTAAACATGAAGATGGCACGCAGAGTGATTCAGAGAATGCTCTTGGAGAGCAGCGGAGAGCTGCAGGTATGGAGGAGCGCTCCTGGGGGCTCTGGGGCAATGCCGGGATGAAGATTAGAGAAGGTCGAGCAAACGTACCAGAGGGTCTATTTGCAGAAGAGGACAGTCCAGCACGCCGTCGCAAGACTGCAAATTCAAAGGGGGCAAGTAGATTAGCAGAGAGGCGGCGTGGCTCAGCACCACATCAGCCGAGTGGGCAGGACGAGTGCTATCGCCGTGGCGATGATTATAGTGACAGAGGGACTTACACCGTTGAGCTGGAGAATGGTGACCACGAAGAAGAGGAGGCTAGGGAACTGATAGATAAAGTAAAGAGATTTAGAGTTACATGTTTTCTGTATTAAGTCATATTGCAATAAAATTATAAGCATTGTACTTTTTGTGTATATTTGCTGGTATTTTTCAGGTGTTTGGTGTGGATGAGCACTATGTTTCCAGGTTGGGAGGGGCTGATCAAAGAGAAAGGCTGTCCTCACAGAGATCTGGTTCCAGGGACAGAGGAAAACCTGGACGCTTGGAGACAGAGGTGTTAAAGTTTATAAATTTTTAAAAATGCCTAAAACCAGATCTGTTATCAGCTGTAAACAAGTACAGTTCTCTTTTAACTGAGATAGACTTTGGTTAACCTTCATGTTTTCTTGTTTCAGATCTTTTCTGAAGAGTTGATGGTGGGTGGTCCCCGTTGGGTGTCACAGTGGGCCACTTTGGCTGCCAGCCACATCAGGACGGACCCCGAGGGGTCCGGAGGTGAAAGCCACTCCATAGTCACAGAGGAAAGAGGTGCTGAGATTAGTTTCTGTAAACTTGTAGTGCACAACTATACTGTAAAAAACATTTAACTGATTCTGTAGCCAAATGTACAACAATCTGTGTTAGCTTAAAGAAGAGGAAACTAGCCTGAAGACACCTCTTCCAGTCCAAAGTTTGGACACATTTTTTTCCTGCAGCTGAATAAAAAAGGAGTCCAAACTTTTGACTGATAGTGTATTTTAAGCTACTCTGAGAGCACAGGTGTAAGAAATGTGTTAATATTTCAGATTTTGTGCATTTAGCCAGAAGTTTTCTTTTGCATTACTGACAAGAGTAATGCACACTTTTTATTTAGTTTGTCAGTTTGAAAATATTTTCAATTTCATTTCAATCTGATTCAAACTGTGTAGAGCTCAGACACTAACACCTAAAATGATAAATAAAAAATGATACACATATAGATAATCCTCTTAAACAAAACTAGTAAACCCAGCATAGCTAAAATGTACTTGTCAGTGACGTTTACTGTATATTCATTTATTTATATTTTGCAGCTGAAATAAGTGAATCCAGCCACATCGTTTCTGTTGCCTCCTCTGGTCACACAGAGCGTAAGAGGAGAACTCTGCCTCAGCTGCCAAGTGAGGAGGTCATTCTTGGGAGAAGAACCCCAGGATCGAGTCTGCGCACAGATCTGGGTGAAAAACAGGATACAGAGCTACAAGAGAAAGAAAACCGAGATGAGAAGGTTTACAGAGGAAAGAATCAGCCAAGTCACAGCACTGGAGGTGTTGGCAGTCACTGCAGCAGCCCTAGTCGCTCCTCACCAGCCAAATCCCAGGACAGTGGTGGTGGGAGATCAGGTCACTCAGGTGTTCTGACCAAACTCCCCCCTCGTCCAATGACCAGTGGGGAGAAGAGAATGGATGAGGCACGGAGGAGGAAAAAGGAAGAGGAGAAAATCAGGGACAGCAGTGGGAAACCGTTACTGAGACAGGAGAGTTTCACTGTGGAGAAGCCGAGCTCCAACGTGCCTATAGAACTTATACCACGTATTGACGGGCTTACAGGCAGCAGAACTCAGAGTAAGGAGGCTGGTGTCGACAGTGTCACACTACAGAAAGACTCTGAGGCAGTGGCAGCTTTTCTAGAGACTACTGTATCAGACCAAGGTGACCCCCCAAGTCAGTCGATTGAAGGCTCCATGTCTCCAGAGTCCGATGTGGACACAACAAGCACAGTAAGCCAGGCAGATGGAGCGAGGAAAGTTGTCCTGAAACGTCGGACACTAGCAGGACAACAAAAAGAGAAAACAGTTGTGTGCTCTACTAGCAAGGGCCCAGCTGGGGGCAGAGAGTCTCAGGACCGAAGGGTCAAAAACAGAACGTCTGGCCCTCAGCAGCCTAGCCGCCCCTGGACTTCCCTAGATCTCACTGACGATGATGTAAATTCCAACTCGCTACTTTCAGATTCTCAGCCTAATTTTACACAAGAAACCAAAAGTTCAAATGCAAGAGCCCAAACCGGGAACACAACAGTCGGGGCCAGCACCAAGTCTAGTCGGACTAAGGTCCCCCAGACCTCTGCTTCCTCTGCACCTAGTAAAACCGCTAATGTTCCCAAGCCTAGACCCACACGTACATCCCTGCTGAGGCGAGCCCGGCTGGGGGATTCATCAGATAACGAACCTGCAGATATTGACCGGCTGTCTGTAGCTTCTGAGGCGTCCACTGCTAGTTCCACATCCAGGACAGGGATAGCAAGAAGGGGAATGTCCAGGATAGAAGCTTTAGCACAGCCAAGGAGACCAAGGGTGGGATCACCGTCTGCTCAGAGTGACTCAGAGGCCACCGTTACAAGGGGGAGAGGTCTGGGGGGTCGCAATTCAATGGGTGATTACTCAATCAGACAAGGATTGAAAGGGTCCAATGTGACTTCATTGTCTGGACCCAGAGCTAGAGCTAACAGTGCCTCTAAGCTGCCTGACAAAACTAAAGGAACTTCATCTTATGGGCATGTTGCACCTGCATGTAAGTAGAAAATCTCTGACAATGTTCGTGAACAATAAAAATCCTATGTTGACATATATTTCAGTCTTTTTATGACCAAATTAATGAGGTACTTGTCTGAAAAACATGCAATTTACTGTAAACACATGTTTATAGAGCAAATCCATCCCTTAAACTAAATATTCATTTCTTCCATTTTTTTCCTCAGCTGGTACTCGTTGGCGTCGTGTTCCTGTGGAATATGCCTCCACCTCAGAGGATGAGTACGGCTCAAACCGCCACCTATCCAATCAAACAAGGCCATTGCCTTCTACTCGAGTGGCCCAATTGGGAGGCTCCGCCCCACCAACACCCAGCCCTGCAGGTCTGACTGCCTTTAAGCAGAATTCTAGAGACCAGGATGATTATATGCGAGACTGGACCGCACACAGTGAAGAAATAGCCAGGTATGTATGTTTGAAGTGTGCATTCTGAAATGACTCGCAGATTCTAAATTTGAAAAATGTTTATTTATATGAAGATGTGAGGTCAATTATCACAAAAGAAAAGGAAAAAAAATGTTAAAAGGTATCGTGAAATAGATATTAAAACTTTTCTTTATTCCTCAGAATTAGTCAAGATCTAGCCAAGGACTTAGCCATGCTTGCCAGAGAGATTCATGATGTGGCAGGAGAGATTGATTCAGTTAGTCCTGCAGCGACTGATCCTGGAGCTCTGGTACATCCCTCCCATTGCGTAAGAAAACACAATATAACAGGAGCTTTTCTGTTTGCTTGTACTTTCATTTGCTGTTGACTAGACTGAGCATGTTTTTTTTAACTAAAATATTGATTTATTAAAGGCATATAATGTAAAAAAATAAATAAAAGAGAAGTACATGCTGGGATATCTTCTCTTACTATGTATCATCTGATTTATTTTTTAGCTGGAGGAGTCTGTGTTTGACGATGGCTTGGACTTGGGTGCTCCCTCCTCAGAGCAAACAAGCATTCTGGGAACTAACAAGCGGGCTGTGGAGCTTCGACAACGAGGCCCTAATGAGCAAAGCTCTCGCTCTATCCGTCGACAGACGTGGAACAGAGATGATGTAAGTTTGTGCTCCTCTTTTTTCACAAAGGTGGTTAGTATGAAAAATTCTGGTACATTATCTACAAGTTTGTGTAGATTCTCAGGCATCAGGACATGTCAGTCCAAGAAGTTTTACAAAAAAGGCTATTGGACTTGTTCTGCTTTCACCTTTTCACCTGAAAGGCTTCTTCTGTTGGGAGTTCCAGGTTTATAAGATGGAGTGGAGAGAACTGCTTCTTCTCTGTGGAATTATTTACATTTTTTTGCATTCATGTGAAAACTCTTCACAAATTAAAAACTGTAAAGAGTTAATTAAAGACCCTCATCTTTATTGCTTAATTTAATTTGTGTTTTATTGTCTGTTTTGTGGGGTTTTTGTGTTACAACTGTGCTACTTTATGGAGCCGGTTGTCTCATTTTTGCATAACAATTTTAACATCAACAACCAGAATAAATGATAGAAAAGCACTGAGATGCATGTGTTAACATTTCTCCATCTTGCATATTCCACATTAGAGTCATGCTTTCTATATTCATCTAACAGGCAGTCATGGACAGCCTGCTTCTAGCATCTGTGACTCAACTCTCAACCAGGATACGACAGTCTGTTGATAAGACAACATGCAAAGTCAGGTAAGCACTGAATTGTTGCTCCATGTGCTGTTATTGTTCTTCTGCATATTTATTCACTTTTGTTTCCACAAAGCAGAATAGCATTGTTTTACAGAAATATAATGATTTCTATATACTTTTTTTTTGTTGGAATGAGGCCAACAGACACAGTTTGAGTGGCACACAGCCAAAGGTTTACTCTGCTAACCAGCAGCACATTGTTCTCATCAGGATGACAACACAAAGGATTTCTTTTTTTCAGTCTTGCAATCCACAGACAGGGCCTGTATGAAATGTGTTTTAACTGTCAGCTAATACGTCTAACAATACCTATATTCAGCATCTTTTCATGTATTTTACTTTCATCTATTTTTGGAACAACTTCAAGGATCCTCTTCAAGGATAAAGAGCGGAAATGGGAGGAGATCGAGACCAAACTGCAGGCAGAGCATGAGTCCTTACTGCTCAAGAGCTCCAACAAGGTGAAGAACATGTTGACATTTGTTAAAATGTTGAGGAAGCTTTTTCTTCAAGGACTAAAACCTTGTGCTGTTTTCAGTATTTGCTGTCTTTTTCCAAAACACTTATAGTGGACATTAAATGATTTTTACTTATGTGATGAGAATTTTGGAAGATCACCTGATGGGGAAAAAGTTACAAGCTTAATGTTAGAAAAGTTAAGCCTGTCTCAGGGACAGGGAGATCAATTCAGTCCAGACTGTCCTCGTGTGAACCTCATTTGACCACAAGTCACAAAGCTCGTACAGCATAACTCAGTGTGAAGGGCTCCGTTCCAAACCTTTTCCTGCAGCAATACTGATAAATCAAGCTGATTGATTTGGGCTGTGAGCTGTCAGTTATTTAATTATATCCTCCACTTGCGTTCATTTTTGAATTTATGTTCTTAACAGGAAATTTCAACAATTATTCAAGACCTGAAGAGGGTGGAAAAGCAACTTGCAGGTGTGCTTCTACAACTTTTTGGGTCTTGTCGTTTTAAGTCTTGCAGATGAGCAGTTATCATTATTGTTTATTATCACTTGTTTCACGTTTTTTTCTGCTCCAAACTGACAGTAATCGACATGATGGTGGACCCTGATGGTACCCTGGATGCCCTGTCCAACTTGGGCCTGACAAGTCCTTTGACTGACCAGAAGCTCAGTCCTGGGACCCAGCAGGGGGCGTCAGTGTTGCATCCAGACACGGAGGCAGCTTCTTCCAGTCCACACTCGGTCGCCAGGTCTGAAGGACGACCCAGGGAACCTTGTAGTTCCTCAAAGCCCACTGAAGTGACAGAATGAGCTGAAGATATGAAAATAACAACCTTTTCTGTGAGAAAAGTTGACTGTGGCATCGAAGTACGGAATTTTAGGTCAGTAGACAGCCAAAAGGAAACAGTTTGGTGACAGATATACTTCAAGGAAACACATCAGTACTATCCTTAGAAAGGAGCTTCAAAATACAGAAGCTTGTAAGCTTTAGTGTCAAATGTGTCCATTTTAAGGACACGTCTGATACTAAACCTAAACTTTCTTTAACCCCTCTCTTACTTATGTTGTAACATAACTGACACAAAAGTTCTGTCAGTCCTAAAGCCAAAAAATAAATCCAAATTAGATCGGTGCAATGGTGTCAAAACAGAAATGAAAAGAAATGTCTGTGCCGGAGTTTTATTTATAAGAATAAATATATTTTTGGCCTGTTTGTGATTCAATCATTTTTTTAGTCTCAGTAATTAAACAGATATGGTGGATTTTCCAGCTGTTATAAAACAGTAAAACGTGTCCAGTTGTTTAAAAAGTTTCCCCATATCAATTTTCTTGTGCTACTGTCATTCAAATCCTGTATATCAAAGGCCGCCTGGTGTTTCAGAGAAACTGAAGGCTCTGATGTAGCTCCCATGAAAGGGTTTCCTCTCTCACATGTATTTTGTCACAAGTGCCCTGGATTAAACAATCACTGCAGAAAGAAGGAGAAGATCGGAAGGAGGTGAAATTTTTTGCACATTTAGGCTTAGAGGTATTTGTATATTAATATTTATCCTTGTGGGACCAGAACATGCTGTTTCTAAATGACGCTTCTTTATCATGTTTATGTCTTTTACCAAATGCAGGGTTTAAAATAGTTGTCAGTATGTGAACAGTTTTTCTTCTGATCACACAAATTTGTTGGAACCAGTAAAGACAGGGACTACCTCCAAGTCCTGCAGCTGCATCTCATCATTAATAATGCATCGGAATAATTAATCATGTATTGACTGTCGGTTTTCCAATGTCTTGCCTCTTACCAACGTTTACACTCGAATGTAACCTGATGAAAACTGCTGAAAAACCTTTTAGCCAAAACAACATTAATAAACATGAATTATCGTGTGTTCAGCATAATTTGTTTATATTTCTGTTATTCTGTCGCCTTTTTTTTTTTGACAACTTGTCTTTGCTAAGTTAAATGTTAACCTTGTAAAATATCTTCTTGCATACAACAGTGGTATTGTATAGAATTAGCATTGAAATACTCAATTGGTAGCATCTATTAAAAATAAACCTTCCCATAAATATGTAGTTCCAATTTAGCTATGAGTTCCCAAGCAGAACTAAAATTCTAATATATTCCCACTTCAGAAAAATAGATTTTTTATTATTTCTTAAATTATTTCTTAATAATTTGTTTTGCGGCTGAAGAGTTCAGATATGTTTTATTTCTTTTGATTTTGACTGGTTTTAATAACTTCGGCAGGTCATTTATGGATTTATTTAATCTCATAATGTTAAACAGGAGAATGTGATTATCTTGCCTCACTTCCTGACTGATTTTGGAATTATGATTCTGCAGACATTTGGGAAATTAGAACTTTTTAAATGTCCAGATTTCTAAAATATAAATATTTTTATGTGCTTTCAATATATTATGCAACAGTGAATATGTTTTAAATTAATTTGAATATTAATGATGTACTGCATAGTATTACTATCACATAAGGTAGTGTATTCAAACACCTGGAACATTCATTTGATCATTCCTTCATTTGAATATTTATTTGAGCAGAATCTTATTATATTAGGAAACAAGAACAATGAATCCTGAATATAAAAAGGATTTTTGAATAAGCTGCATCAAAGTCACGGCACATCAGTGTAAAAATACTGTGCTAAAGAATTTTTGACTGCAAATGTGCACTCATGTTTAAAATAAAGCGTATTTTACTTCATACCAAATTATTACCAAGAATATTTTTCTAAAAAAGAATAACCAAACTTTATTTTAGTCAATAACTCCTTATAAGATAAATACAAAGCAATAAATTGGAATGAAAGCATACAATAAGTTCAGTGAATAATAAACAAAACAAGCCTTGTATTCGATGAACTTTCATATAACAAATAAATCCCTGTAGCAATAAATACATAGAACATAGTTTGTATTTCTTGACTTGAGCCCATCATACGGAAACAGCTGACTACAAGTACATATTAAGCAATTAAAAAAAAAAAAAAGTTTAAATCTGACAACCAACTCTTTTTTTTTTTCAATTATTCAGTACTTAATGAAAAAGTACATGATAAGGTTAAACCTATCAAAGTTTAAGTTGAAGATATAAAATTAAATAAATTGCTAATTGTGGCATTTAGGTACTTAAATCATCTTTGAAACTCCATCCCACCTTCAAAGTTACTGTCCTTATTGATCTTCACCCTGATCCAAAGTTTCTCAGTCCTGGTTCTCCAGTTCTGCACTGACCTCCATGTTATAGATGTTCCACTGCTTCAACACACCTGGTTTTGAGTTGTGGCTGATTAATATGCTTCTGCTGAGCTGTAATCATCTGAAATTGATGTGTTGAAGGAAAAAAACATCTAAAATACAAAGGATATTTGTACTTGACTAGAACTGACTAGAACATTTGCAAAGGTAAGAATACACAACAAATTGTATACACACACTGGTTATTGTATATCTCCAGATATTCAGCTTCACTTTCTTAATTCTTTAAAGCTGTGTCAGGATTTATTTTCTCTCCAGTGCAGAAAACTTTGGCTGCAGCAGCTGGCGCACATCTGCATCTTTGCTGGTGTTTAGTGTGAAAGTCTGATTTTGTCTGTTTAGTTTAACAATTTGTGCTTCCCTGTGGGCTTTGTTAGCAAATACTCACCCTGCTTATATCATGAAATATTCATGTTACTGCAGCTTTTTGGCTCCGAGGTATCTGCCTGATCTTTTCTAAGAAATAAAATACATTTATGTGCTTACATAGACGCAATGGAAATGGATATGAATATGAGCATTTGTCAGGTGGTGTGCAGCCTTGTCTTGTTCACCACTGCCGTTGATGATTTAGCACCCTTGTGGCTACAGAATGAAAAGGATGTGCGAAGATCAGCACTGGTTTAGGTCAAAGAAAAAACAAGTCAAAGAAACAAAGTAAGTGTTCAAATGCACTGCATAGATTTACAGAAAGCAGAAATGATTACCAAGATATTTAAAGTTCAGTTTGTCAAAATCAAACTGACCTCAGTAAGAAAACAAAAACCATTTCTAAATATTAAAATTAAAGCAGTAACAACATGGAATGTGACTATTTGAACTCCTGAATGTTAAGCCCAGAAATTAGAACATTACAATAAATGCAAATAAATTAATTACATGTTTGTTTTCAAGGTGGTTGATTGTATCTAGTTTCTTAATTTGAGTGACAAGGACAGGAAATGTGTCTTTCAAACATTTAAATAAACAAATTAAATAATATATAAATTGATATCAGATAATCAATTAAGAAGTAAATTAATAAGGTGAAACTTCTACTCTGTCTTACTGAATACATTTACAAGCTTATGAATGCAGAGAGAAATGTCGACCTTTGTCAGAAAACTATGCATGAGACAAATGTCCTGAATGTTTTAGCAGGAAAACAGTCCAAAATCCCATTATAGCACCAAAGGGCAGTTTAGGAAAACCCACTGACACAAACACATTTCTCTGTAGCAGTGAACATGATTATTTATCAGTGAAAGACAACAAAACATGATTAAATGTTGCTGAGAGTTTTGCATGTTAATAAATGCTACCTGTCTTTGTGTTTGAGAAAAGGGGTCAAAATCTAGACAAATAATCCTTAATCAGATGGAACAAGACACAAAGTAACAGAATGAGGAGACTTTAATAGACTTTTAGAAGAACTCGTCATTCCTGAAATCCTGAAAGACTTGATTGATTAAAACAAGGTCAGCTGTTTGCTCCTTTGTTCCAGTCGTCAACGTCATTACACTAAGAAACGTGGTGACATACTTTTTAGAAATCGGTATCAACTTTGATAAAAAAGTGAATTAAAATGTTTTCTAAATTAGTTTTAATGGTTTTCTTAAAAATAAAAGTCCTTCAGGAAAGAAAATACTTAAAGCTATAGTGCGTAACTTCTGTCGCCCCCTAGCGGAATTTTGCGTTATTACAACAATGAAGCTGGCGCTTCCATATGACGTACGCCCACCAGTCCCCCCACACCCCCCTTCCCCCAACCGCTATCCCTCTGCCGCTGTGATTCGCGATTCCACAACATTTTTATTCTATTTGAATAAGGACAGCTGTTGAAAAATGATGGACTCTTCGGAAGAGGTAATTATTGTATTTTTTATTTATTTTCCGCAGAAACGCAAATAGCTTATTACAAACGGGAGACAAGGTGCCTGCTAATTTGTAACTGACAGGTTAGTGAATGATCTCCTGCTACGAGACTCTCCGCTCGTCCTCCCCCTCCCTTCTTGTTGTGATGTAAAAGACGTAATTTCCTGCGCGCCAGCGCGGGAATGTCGCCGGTCGACACGCAAAGTAAAAATGATATATATTGAAAAATACCGTGAGATGTTTGAGGAGCCGATCGGCTTAATCTGCATTGTGTCATCTCCTCTAATAGTGGCTTGGCTGAAACGGACGCACTATAGCTTTAAACTGTTCAAAGAGAAGAAGATAATCTGTGTTTTCAAGTAGATTCGTGTAAGTTTGTTTCTCTAAGTAACTCTGCAAAAACTAAAAATACAATAAATGTTATTGTGTGTGTGTCTGTAATGTCACAATTGGCATAATGTGCCCTGATTCTTACTGTTTTCTTAACAAAGGTACAAGTACTTTAGTACACTCTGTAGTACACTGTGTATTTGAAGAGTAACAGCCATTGTCTTCCCCCCTCCCATCAGGGAGACGGCATTACATCGGCTACACACACGCCCTCCCCTGTGAGTGTCAGAGAGTGAAAAGGCTTTGTTGCTCTGACCACAAACAGCTAAAGTGTGAGCTGCGACAGAACAGAGACCAGCAGCAGCTGATTCAGCTTCTGAAAGACACACTGAAAATAAAAGAGAGAACACCATCCCTACGTGTGTGTATGTCAGAGAGCATCTTCATCCTAGCAGAAAGCATCAGTCCACAGGTTATCAATGGATCTGTCAGCTGATCCACAGATGGAGGGAGAAGAGGAAGCATCCCCAGGACTTCTAGCCTGTGTGTCCCAAACAAGAAGCAGCAGCCATGGTTGTGCTCAACAGCAGGGATACTCTGCAACCCTGCTTCTACGACGCAAAGACAAACTGGAACAGGTGAGCCAAATGATTTCCAGAAAACTATTTGTGCACTTAATTTACTCAACTTGTAACAGCATTTAGGAAATTAATGTTGAAGTTATGAAAGATAATCCTAATCAGGAACCACAGTTACACACAGTCAGTATGTACAAGGTTTTGTAACTATGTTTTTAAGAAAGCCTTGAAGAATTAAACCTTCAGTCTCCAGTAATGTGCTGTGAGTCCAGAAGAGTCATTAGTCTCATCCACTGGAGATCCTTTCATCCTGAATTGGTCTCACTACAGAACTGCTTCTACATTCAGCTGAGCTCTGCTGCCTCCAATGAAAATTCATATTTCTACAACATGCACCTGTCTGCACAACTGATCAGAGATCAAGTATATTAAAATGCATATTTTGTATATGTTATTGATCTTTGGTTCTTGGAGTGCTCCTTCAACCTGTCTCTAAACATCAGCATCTTCACCAGATGTCCAGATGTTTAGTTTATTGAGTTTGTGGTTTTCGCTGTTGCTTCACAGTAAAAGGGTTTGAAGCTGCCTGTTGCCTGTCTGCGTGTGTCTGTTCAGTGATGTGCACGTCGGGTTGATTTGTGATTCTGGTCACTGCCTCGTTGTGTTAACCCCTTCAGCTTGATAAGATTCCACTCCTGCAGGAGCATTTTCAATATGAATTAGGTAAAACTAACTGATGGTTCAATGAATTGATAAACAATTTGTTGCTGCAACAAATGCGCTTCAAGCTGGATTTCTTGTTAATGATTCTGAAGCACCAATCATGCAAATCTATATGATTCTACTGGAACAGTCATATTGATTTACAATAAAAAGCTGAGTGTTCTTAGTGATGAAGGTTAAAGAGGAAAAAATGTTGTTATAACAAGCACATCCTCCATTTGCCAAGAAATCAGCAATTATCAAACATTAATGATAGTTATTGGTGTGGTCTTTCCCCCTCCCATCAGGGAGACGCTATTACATTACAAGCAAACATTCATTTCTTTGTTATTCTAAGCATTAACAAGTTTTGTCCAGTTTTTTACTTACTAATGTTTACGCTTTATTTAGTCCATCCATCCATTTTCTACACCAGTGGCTTCCTGTTCAGGCTTGCAGGGAGTTGGTGTTCACTTCACCACATAGACACAAATAACATTTACATTTACATAACCATGTAACATTAAAGAACAGTAATTTTATTGCTTCAAATGAAACATGCTAAAGGAAAACAACTTGTCAATGATTTGAGTTGCATCACAATTCATTCGTAGTGTGATTTAGTGCAAATTGTCACCAAATGAGAGGTTAAGGTTTCATCACTTAGTAAGACAGAAATAGGGATATCTTTAAGGAAAAAAAACATGAATTATCATCATTATAGAAAGAGGTTAAAGACCGCAAATGTGTTTTTTACATAATTACATTATATTTTGTCTTGAACACTGTGTTTGTTGTAGATCAGTTGTTTTACAGCTTTATGGGATAATGCTGAATTTGCCTTGTTGTGTGGTTTTTATACCAACAACAGCTTTTAATTATTGTCTTGTGTCAAAGAAAGGTGCTGGTCATTGTGAGATAATGAAGTCCTGTAGAAGGAGTGTGGGGGATGTAGGAAAGATAATAAAGGAGGCTGTTGTAACCTCTGAACCGTCCTGCAGACAGGAGCTTAAAGGTGCAGATCAACAGAATCTTCTTGATCTGTAACCCAAATAAAACTGACTTGTTGACTTTTTATTCATTAGTATTCAGTGTTGCAACATTGCAGTGACTGTATCTGGCAAAATGTTTGTGTCAACAGTTTTCTGGTATGTCTGACCCTTATGTCTGTCATTTTGCTGCTCAGTAAGAAAGATGGATGTTAAAGGTTTTATTGTTTTAAACTGGAGGCCACAACAATAAAATTTGTTAAAATGTACATAAACGACATTTCTACCAGCTCGAGAAAATTGTGCAGATTTGTGTGCAATTGTGTTTCTCCATCACCTTTATAAAACATAAAACAAGATGTCACAAAGTCAATTTTTGTCCATTATTATATTATCCAGCTGTTAAATCTAAAAACTTTACTTACTGTTGAATAAGATCACCTAACAGGATCATTTTCTTGACTGGATCACTAAACACATGTCACTCACAGTCTCATTGGCTCATTGCCCGGCTCTCTGCTCAGTCAGCTTTTATTCAGTACATGTGACGTGGCCGTGACTATGATGCGAGAATAACCCCCATCCTGTTCACACATGGAAATCTGCCTCCAGTGTGAAGGTTAAACTCTTACAGGGAAGCGTCCTTCGTTCAATTGAAAAAGCTGCTGGCGTCATTCACACAGAATAAATGTGGATAATAAGTCACACTGAGTAATAAATGTCAATCTGTGAAGGGAGTCTGGGTCTCCTGTCATTCATTTTATATCTTAAACTGTACAAATATGTTAAGTGGATGGTTGTTTGTTATATAAATTTAGGGTTCAAAAGTGTTGTTATTTGGGGGGTTCTGATGCATAGTTTGATATGTAATTAAAAACTAAATCACCTCTAATTCAAGAGGAAACATTTTCTTTAAAGAGGCTCTTCCATTAAAAATGTTTTTTCTGAGGTTTCTGTTGAATATTTTAGCTCCACAGGTGTTCTTACCTTCATAGTTGGTGTGAAAACAGGGCAACAACTTCTCTTCCAGTTTTTATCTGTCAAACTACGAAGGTGGCGATAACACCCGAGTTCTCCCGAGTCTGAACGGCCTGTATCTGTTTCGTAACAACTCCTTTGTTTGTTAGTTTTCGGCAGCTCTCGCAGTTGAAACCACGCAAAGCATGCTGCTGGCTAAAAGCTGTTAGCATAAGACGTAGCAAACAGGAAGACATGACGTCTGACATTGCCATGCACAGCGGGGCAGGAAACAGTATTCCTTGCTCTCATAGGCTAGTTTGTTAGCCAATCAGAGTCCAGCAAATTCGAATAATGAATATGAACGAGCTGTTGACGAAGCCTGACGGAAGGAGCTGAAACCACCCAAATTTTAGATTGAAAGGTCTGTTACGTAATCAGTGTTTCTTGACATTTTTTTAGATATAAAATGTTTCATTACTGGTTAATACTTAAGAAATAACCCGAAAAAAGTCCTGAAATGTGTATGAAATGGAGTCTTTAATAAAGTTAAATTTGAACTCGAAGAACTGCAGGAGTCTGCCAAATATTATGAATAGAACAAACTGATACTACGTAAGGACAAGAAAGGTATTTTACAAGCTATTTTAATACAAATCATAAGTGAAAAAATTATAAAACAATTCAAGTTTTTTCATTCCATATCCAAAAGTAAAAAGAAAGAAATTGAGTTTATATAAATGATAAATAGAAGGATCAACATGTTTCAACGGAGTAGTAAGATGTTAGTGTTTAATGTTCTCAGTTTACACGAGCTAAACAGACGTAATACTAGACTGCTGCGTGCTCACCGCTGAAAGTAGGAAAATATAGATTTATCAGCGCTGGTCTATATTTTAGAAAGTTTCATTTACTTGACGCTCAAAAAACTGTCCTAAAAAAATAAATAAATAAAAAACTCATCTCTCACAATTCCCTGGGTAACTATTAGACCCATCAATTTATACTGCCAAAAACAAAGCCAGCCAAATAAAGTCGAACCCCTGGGGACTGTTCTGGCTGCTCTGTTTGACATTTCCTCCTGATATCATCTGTTATGCTGGTTTTACTTACTGCCATGGCAGCATCACAAAAAATTTATTTAGATGCACTTTAATCCACTTAAGAGTCTAAATTATTGTTCAGCTTTCTGCACCTTAGTCATGTGGGTTTTATTCAGGCGGCAGCTTATGGTTTTTATTTAAATCTCTTTTTTTTACTTCTTTATATTTTAATCTGGAGTGTGTAATTGATTGACAGATTGGATCAGGGCAAAGGTCGACTGGAAAACTCCAGCCAATCAGTTAAAACACCCATCCACCCTTCGGTCGGTGATTCGGTGCAACACTTAGATCCGTTTGCTCCGTCTGAAAAAGGGAGGGCCATCTGGTATCATATTTTGAGCGGATTGGAGGCCAGCAAGTGTCCGCCTAACATGATTTGTCTTTAGCCAATCAAGCTCTTGCAAATCCAGTCGGGAGAAAACCTCATACATCGTTACCACCAGGAAAAGAACTCCATCTCCTAAAACAGATTCAATAGTCGCTTCTACAAGTACGTTCACCAGTGCAGCCATGTTTGCTTTACTTTGCTTGGGCACTATATGCTAACATCCCACCAGAACAGCCACCCCAAAGCACAATGCTAAGTAATGATTGGACTGAACTACAAGTGGAGTTGAGTCAGACTGTTTAGTTGGAGTACGAGATGGATTTTTGTGGGTTTGGAAAACTCCAAATCTCACGAGAATCCATCTTGCAGCACAAAGTTCCATTTCTTCTTCTTGCTGAATGCAAATGATTTCAGATATCTGAATAAAAATTAGAGGAAAGTCCATTTATAAGAAAAAAAAACAAACAGGTCAGATTAAAAATCACTCATGTCTGATCCAGTTCAGCCCAATTAATTTCAGTCTGTTTTGATCAGATAATGGAGTTTCTTACATGGAGTAATGAGAGCGCGTGATGAGCTGCACAGTAAAAGCTGCTTTGCCCTCTGAACCCTCTGTTGAACATTACTTAAGAAACAGTGAAGAGTTTTAGTTTTACATTCAGGAAAGTTGAAAACTAGACATTTTATTAAAAAGTATTTAAAGTTTCACCAGTCGTGAACACAGTAGGTCTCAGCATGACTGACTCTGTGCACCTGCTCTGAAAACTGGCTCATGGTTCTTTTCAAAGCTGAAAGTGTGTTTATAAAAAAAAATAATTTGCTCCGTCACTGTGACTGAACGTATATCTGCTTGGCCCCGTATGTGCAGTGTTAGGAACCTTCACCTCTCCCGGGAGTGAGTCAAATACTTCTGTCACCTCTGCCTCGAGCTCTTTTTCTCCCTCGCAAACAGAGTGACGTGTAGAGGGCACCTGTCCTCAACAGACACAGCAGTTTTCCTGCCATTACTTTGTCTTTATCACAGACCTCGAAGTGCTCCACAACGCTTTATAATTACAACTCAATTAATAAAACTCAGAGTCTCTGCAAACTCTAAAAGTCTTTTTAAGCCTGGCTCCTGGGATGCAACACAAAGTGAAAACTAATCATGGTGGTTTTAGACACAAATGAGGTGTGTGTGGTGGTGGTGGGGGTGGTGGGGTGCAGGGTGTACTAAAATGGTAACATGGTGATGTGACTGTAGTTAAAATCAAAGAGCAGCTGAATGAGTTAAATTACCCTTTCGTCATCAGTGTTTAAAAGGCCATTTCATATAAATTTCAGGACTTTGTGGTTATTTCTTAAGTATTAACCAGTAATATGAAACATTTTATATCTAAAAAAGACATCAGGAAACACTGATTAACAGACCTTTCAATCTGTCTGCGTTAAAATTCAGGTGGTTCTGGCTCCTTCCGTCAGGCCTTAAGCAGCAGCTCATTCATATTCATTATTCTAATTTGCTGGACTCTGATTGGCTAACAAACTAGCCTATGAGAGCAAGGAATACTGTTTCCTGCCCCGCTGTGCATGGCAACATCATACGTCGTGTCTTCTGGTTGTTACGTCTTTATGCTAACAGCTTTTTGCTAGCTGCATGCTAGGCGTGGTTTCAACTGCGGGAGCTGCTGAATACTAACAAACAAAGGAGTTGTGATGAAACAAATACAGGCTGTTCATACTCGGGAGAACTCGGGTGTTATCGCCACCTGCGTAGTTTGAGAGATAAAAACTGAAAGAGAAGTTGTTGACCTGTTTTCACACCCACTATGAAGGTAAGAACACATGTGGAGCTAAAATATTCAACAGAAACCTCAGAAAACCCGTTTTTAATGGAAGGGCTTCTTTAAACTTATTCACACATTGCACTTCTTACTTTAGTTTTACAAAAAACATAAATGAAATATCAATTTTTTGTGGACCCACTTCATCCTTTTCAGGTTGCTTATACCAGCTACGTATCATAGAGAGGTGTAACTCCTAGACAGTTTGATATTCGTGTGCAAGGGCATGATCAAATCGTCTTTATTTTTTGCGGCACATTCTTTAAAGTCAGTGATGGGCTGAAAGAAATAAAACTTTGTATCATGATGCTGAAATAGGCACAACTCTCATTAAAGCCTAAAACTATTCTGGCACACTAAACAGTAAACTGGATGTTTTTTCAAACCTTTTGATTATTCATCTAATAGAATAAAAACATAGAAACACAAAATGATAAAGCTTTGGAGTCACATAAAAATCTGTCCCATAAATCCCAAATCTTTAAACAGATTCTGTCATTAAGATATACATGTACATGTATACATGTATGTACTTAAAGCTTTGAACACAGTGATGCAGCAGCTGTGATGTAATTCATTGTATGTTTCAGTTTTTCTGCTTTTAAGTACAACAAAATTTACATGTAAAAATCTAAAACATAACTGTTCTACGTTTCTTTTAAGACTTGAATATTTTTCTTCCAATTCAGAAATCCTTGCTTAATCCCCAGCCCAGAATTAAATGTAGAAAATTAGATTGACTTGATCTAATAGGAAATATTTTAGCTTGGGAGGCAGGAAAAACGTGGTGATGGAGTTTTGTCACACAGCCCCGTCTCGAGTCTGTCTCCTGTCAGACACAAGATGTTCTCCTTTCACTTGAAGGCCAGACACAAAAATCAAACCAAGTTCCAGAAAATGTTTTAAAAACGTACCGGTATTTAGAGTTAAAATTATTTGCTGGAGGTTAATCTGGGGTGCTGAGTCTGGAGAGGACAGGAGATGTTGACTGAGGTAAGTGTCTGATAATGATGATGATGATGTAGAGCAGGGGTAGGGAATCCTGGTCCTCGAGAGCCGCTATCCTACATGTTTTAGTGTTTTCCCAGTTCCAACACACATGATTTTATTCAGCAGGTGATTAACAGGCTTCTGCAGAGCTCGATGAGCTGCTGATCAGGTGAATCAACTGTGTTGAAACAGGGAAAACACCAAAACATATAGGATAGCGGACCAGGATTCCCTACCCCTGATGTAGAGAGAGTCATTGGATGTTTCTTACTTGGTTGTAGTGCAGGTGAACACGAGGCTGAGAGTGGAACTAGTGGAAAGAAGAAGAGACCAAGCTGTAGGTGAATCCAGGAGGCAGTTCAGTGAGTGGTAGGGAGTGTGCAAAGCGAGATGTGCATTCTGACAGAGGCTTTGTTCTCAGCAGTTGTGTCATCAAGAACAGCTTTCTCAGTAAAAAATCCAGGAAATGAGTTCATCATCCCGGTGAACATCCAATAGATTTTTCCTTTAGGAGGGACAATGAAAAGATAAGTATCAGAATAAACTAGGACAGTTCAAACAATTAACTAACTACAGGGTAACTTGAGGAAAAAATCATTTCATGATAATTGAATTAGACACAGGTACTACTGCTGGAGACATGTGCCCAAACTCCGCCCAGGGGCGGGGGCAGCAGAGAGCTGGACCTGCCCCCCAATATACCTGGAGGGAAAGGCAAGAGAAGGAAAACATTACGCAGTGTGGAGGAAGAGAACATGTGGAAATCAAAGAGAAGGAAGAAAATAAATTAAAACAAAGTGGAAAAACAAGTTACCGTGTATGTTCAGAGTATACATTCTGACACGTGTCAGAAAAACATGGGTTTAACTTAGAGTCCCTGTGCTTTCTGCTTTCTGATGCACCAGGTTTGTAAAATAAAACTTTCTTTGTCTAAATAAAACAACTTCATTACGAAAGTTTGACTGTGCAACATCAAAAGGAAAAAAACTGGAAACCATCAGCACAAAGATAACGATCCTCATTTAGCGCATGTATCATATTTTGCTTGTAGTGACTGTGGTGAATTTCAATATGGTGTCAATAATTTACAAGTGATGTCTCTGCTGCTGCAGTAGCAGATGTTTGGGCTTTGCAAAAGTTTTATGAGTCTCTGTATTTTTATAGTTCATTAACTGTGTTTCTGTCTGCATATTTTCATATTAATATGATCATCTTTTATTTTGAATTGTGAGGCTGAGTCCCAAATATAAAAATGGGTTTTCTTATCCACACTAATCCCACTTTTTTTTTTTTGAAGCATGTGATGCTGGACTGATAAACAGAGCTGCAGCTTGCCTGCAGTCAGAAGCATATGTTGTTGTTTCGCCATCGGGCAATGCTATTTTCATCTGTTAGGCTGAGACAAATAAAATGGCAAAACAAAGTGTGTGCATGAATAATTTCCTTCTCACTGATGTGTTTTAGTGGCATCATCGAAAGAGGCAGCCCCTTTAAAAGTAAAACAGAAAAGGTGAAACATGAGTAGAATATTGTGTATGACTGAAAAGCGAAATGATTTAAAGACCGTAAAGCTGATATTCATGTCAGCTGAAGTTAGTGTCCAAAACTTTTCAGAAGCTGAAGTCTGTCATCATAGTCTAAAAGATTTAATTGCACATTTCAGATCCCGAATTCAGAAAATGTGAGTTTACAACATCATTCAGACACATTGATGTCATATTGCAGCATCGCTGCTCTTTAAGCCGAAACTAACAGCTTTCTGCCAGAAGAGTTTTGTTGAAAGTGGGAGATAAAGCAGGAAAAGAACGACGAGGGAAGATTCAAGGCAGGAGAAAACCAGCACTGTATTGGCCGTTTGAATGGGAGGGGTTGATCTTTTTTTCCATCTTTCTCTCCTCCTCTGCTGAGAAGCACAAAAAAGCAGCACTGACGCTCAAGCTTGAAGAACAACTGTAATCTGTGCACAGACCAGGACACACGTAAACCTGTCCAGGACAGCGAGGAAGCAGTAAGATGATGATGACAACAGAGACTGAAGATCTGAACAGACTGAGATCTGGGTAACAAATACCCAGAGAGAGATGTATGACTGAGCTACTGTTTTAAATCTATCAGGGAAGTTTGAAGGATCTGATGGCGGGACCGACCCCTCAGGAGCCTGTAAAGGTGACGTTTAAAACCCTCTATACTTTCTTCTCTCCGCGTCTTTTAGCATTTAGATTTTGTTTGTGACAACAGAGAATCTAAATTACATAAACCAGTTTTAAAACAAATGAACTGAATTTATGATGTTTAATGTTCAGCTACTGATTCCTTAACTCTTTTTTACTTTGCAGTCTTGCATTTTTTTTTTGTTTTCATTGTTTTCATTTTCTGAATCATGAGAGTATATTTAAATACACCTGGTGAGACTTTCATGTTTTTACTCGATTTATTTGATTCTTTGTTTTATTTTTCAGACCATGAACCACTTAAATCCAACCAGTTTGATTTCTCTTGATTAATTATTATTAAAAGATGTTTGATTTTTTTTTTTTTTTCTTTTATTGTATTTAAATTAAGAAAAAAGAATACAAAATCCTCATGTATTTAAATAATGATAAAAAAAAATGTAAGTTAACTTGATGTGCTGATTTTTTTATATTTGTGTTTAATGACAAATGAAATTAATTTTAGTGTTTAAGTGTTTGAATGAATGTTGCTTTAGTCTTTTAGAATAAAACTTAAAAATTACAATATTTTGATGCCAAGTAGCGCTGCCTGGCTGTGTGAGACATGCTCCTGTGTTTGAGATGAGTCATTGGCTGGAAGTTACTGCTCCGTCTCACCCTGTCAGTCTTCTTCTGTGTCATTAAGTTTTATTTCTTTGCAGCCTTGTACACGTCCACACTTCAAACATGGTCCTTGACTGCTAAATGTAATGAAGAGCTCAGTAGTCTCAGTGGACAGAGTGCAAGGTGCATCCAGTTTGCACAACTTGTGAGGCTTCGTTGCCCGAGACAATTCATGTAGCAGAGCGTGAGTGACAAGGTTGGAAAACATCCTCCAACTCAACGTCTCCATGACATGCTGCTGAGCTGTTGTATATTATTCTATCTTGATGAAAAATGTAGCTGGGAGTCATTTTTCCAAAGGAAATCTATTGCTTGTGCAACCAAATGCATCAGTGGGATGGAGTTGACTGGAACGAACTAACTCTCAAAAGAGAATAAGTAATGGGATGTTGACAGCTCCCCAACTGACAAAGCCAAAAAGGGCAGCGAGTGAGATGATGAAAATCTGCAGGTGTAAGCAAAACGGAGGTGCTTTACTGCACTCCTAAAACTGAAATTCAAGATTCTTTGGGCTGGATTGAGGCTGTAGAGTTATAACCTCTGACAACCCTGAGTTCCACTTCACTCTTATTGCAGCCTCTGAGTGTTATATAGTGCACACATACAGTATATGCACACAAATATAACCTTTAATATTGCTTATCATCAACCGAGCATTGGCTTGAGCCATCCGCAGGCAGAGCTCATAAGTTTCATGTCAACAGGGAATAGCTAAGGCAACAAACACAGAAGCATAAATCAGAACTCTGCAATTTATTCCTGATAGTTGTATCAGTTTGCCTTTAGCTCGAGAGCTTTCCGCTTCACTTGTCCCGTGTTCGGTGACAGAAATTGGGATTTTGGAAGCTGAGGGGATTAAACATGGAGAGCACTGGACCCTGCAGCAGACTGACTTGTTGTGATTTCGAGGTTTTACTGTCGCATATAGTAGTTGTTGTATTGAGCCTGGATCTTAACCTCTAATCAATGTTATTGACTCATGACATTAGAATTTAAAGGCTGATCGTTTTCGTTTGGTGCATCATCCAAAACTCACAATGTGCTGTGATTCCTGTTGGTGTGCATCTCTAACTTCCCTTCCAGACCCAACAGAAGTGCATCGCCACCCTCGCCCTTCTGAGCTGCTTCGCTGTGCTGATGGTGCTGATATTTTCATCCGTGGACATTTGGGGTGATGATGAGGATGGAATCACAGAGGAAAACTGCAGCAGAGACTGCAGGTGAGATGCATCAAGTACTGTGCAAAAGTCTGAATCATGTGTGATTCATTCACTTGATGCTTCCAAGGAGCTAAACTTTCTTGTAATCTTTTAAAATGTATTTAGCAAATATTCTACAAGTTTTCCTTGGATCTTTTATCCTCTGCCAGATTTTGTTTTTTCGTGTGTTCTTTAAAAAATAGGAATTCAAAACACTGAAACACTGGTCAGCTGTCGTCGACATAGTAGATCATTTCATCATTCACCTGCTAGAAAACAGCTGGCAAAGCAGCCGAATTCTAAAGAAAACATTTAAAGACCTTCAGAAAGCATAAAAACTACTATCATCACATGCCTTGCTAAAAGCACAGTATTTAAAAAGTGCAGGGTGGTTTGAAACTTTTGCACAGCAGCCTAGCATTTTTGTTATTTTCACTAAAGTAAAGCATGAAGCATTTAGAGAAAGTTTCTATCCCCAAGTCTTTTTTCCCAAAAAGATCATAAAGTTCTCAATGAAAACTAATTTTATTCAGAACTTTTAGTCCCACATTTAAAGGGTTCTGGTTCCAAAAACACAAGTAAACTGGATATTGTGGCCTCACTCTTCAACAGCAGATGAGGACAGAGATGATACAACAACATTTTTCAGCGCGCATAAAAAAAATTTTGTTTATAGAAATGATTTTGTTGCGCACAAAAAAACTCTAATGAAACTATAGTGTCTCTGTCTGCCTTATATACTCTTACTTTATATTATTTATTTAATAAGCTGCACGTTCATTTGATTAAATTTTGTACTAACTTGACATTGCAAAGACTGTGAGGTTAGAAAACAAAGAATTTTGTCTCTTTCAGCATCGTTCTTGTGGAGAATATTCCAGAAGACCTGATCCTCCACACGGACGACAGACATCACCTTCCTCTTTCTCTGGGTTTTCACTCACTGTTGGACCAAGCGAAGCATTCAGTTGAGGTTGTGTCATCTGTGTGGAACTTAAACTCCTGGGATCTGGATCCAGTACCAAGCAGTGCTGAACAGGTACAGATCGTGGTATACTCTGTTTTTAAAGTTGTTGTTAAAAACAACATATTAGTTAGATGATGAGGATGTTTCTGTTGAAATGTATAAAATCCTTGATCGAAACACTCAGCTGCATTAATACAAGTGATGTTTCTCTTTCTCAGGGTCAGCTTCTGTTCCAGCGACTGCTCAGCCTGAAATCTCGTGGGGTTAAACTGAAGCTTGTCAGCAGCCAGACAAACTTTACAGAGCTGAAAGCTTTGAAAGCACAAAGTCAGTAACTGTCAGCTTCTAATTTTATAAAAAAAACCAAGTTCTTCTGTAACTGTGGTTTACCAGGAACAACGATTTATCTTTTGAAACACAATCAACTTGATGTTTCTTACTTTTTAGAATTCTGCACTATTCTACAAGTTTGGTAAATTTGTTTTGAAATTTTCTTTTTGGACCTGTTTGCATGCAGTTCCACCCTATGAGTCAACCTACCGTATATCAGACAAACTTCACAAAAAAGGGCATAAACATCTCATTCCTTCAGATTTTTCCATCTGCCGCCACACTGTTTGTCTCTGTTTCTCCTCCTGCCCAGATGCAGAAGTTCAGTCTGTTAATATGACAGCTCTTACCAAAGGAGGACTACATTCCTCATTCTGGATAGTGGATCGGAGGCATATTTACATCGGAAGCGCTAATATGGACTGGAGGTCACTCTCCAAGGTAACAACAAATATGAGTGGGTAGAAGATAAAACAAACTTCATTCAGGTGCTAGCTGACCTCCTTTAGCTTGTAGTCTCACAGAAATAAACGTTGTATAAACTCAGTCTGTCTGAGAACTTCTCAGGCGTAAATCAGCTCCATTAAACAAACCTTTAAAGGAAACTTCTGACAGGCACCGCAGATGATTAAAGGCTGCAGCCTGAGGTGCTTCAGGATGAAAAGTTGATTCTCTCTTTTCATTTTAGGTGTAATTCACACCAGAAGAAGAACCACAAAGTACATCATCAGATACTGTAACACAAAATGATTTTCTGACTCATTTGATGCTGCAGCATCACCTGCGGCTGGAAAAAAAAGTTTTATGTAATTATAAAAGCACCCAGCAGGAAGGGGAAAAGACAAAACACATGAAGAAGAATACTGGATGAAAGAAATGACTAAAAAGACTTTAGAGCAGATTTTTACCCTCCGTGGCACCGTGACACTCTGAAACCTGTTTTACTCCTTCTGGGAAACATACGAAAATAGTATAAACACAAAAGAAAGTCTGCTGTGTGGTTAAAGAGCAGAAATATATTTAGAACTGCTGAATCTAGTTCTTTTATCCTTCTGCTGTTTTAGTTTTTATTATAGAAGCTTTATGCTTGTCAGCCAGTTGATCTATTATTTTTGCCCAGACTAAATAATAAACTTTATTATAAAGACACACCAAATTTAAGCCTATTTTTCATATAGGATGAAAGGTTTTTTGCATTGTAGTGTATAATATTTTAAGCATTAAATCTTTTTGAACACACTGATAAGGGAGGGGTTTCCTCTTTCGGTTTCTGGTATCAAACAACCAATATTTTGTTTTCAGGTTCAAATCTGAGATAACTTTTAGCAGTTTCTTTAAATTGGATCTTTTTCCCTCAAAATGTCTCATTAGGTTATTAAAACTAAAGTTAATCTATTTTGTTTCTTCTTATCACTCTGTTTTAAACGATCAGGTCTCCTTAGGTGAAAGTTACAATACTGCACAAAAAGAAATACAGAAACTGTAGATGTTGATTATTTACTTAGGAAGAAAACAAGAAGAGGATTGTAAATGTATTATTAGTAGCTTTTTGCTCACAAACTGGTTCATAGTCAGATTAGACGACCCTGGTCTAAAAGATCCAGTTCAAACTGAACATCAAACACTCAAACTGTTTGCATTTGACTGACAGGTTCTATTTATGACACAATATTTTAGATTTTGCTGCAAAGAATTTACTTTTAATTTTAAGTATTTGAATATTTCACCTTATTGCATGCAAGCACGATGTACAGGGCAACAATTAATAATCCTACTCTGTCACAGGTTTGTTATTTAAAATGGTAAATAGCTGATAGATCTTCACAGAACATTATTTTTCAGACTATAAAATCCATCAAAATAGTTTTTTTACTGAGACTGCAACTTTTCTGCTGTGTCATGTCCTCTTGTGTTTCTAACACCCCACAGAGAAAAGAGCTGGGGGTGGTTCTGTATAACTGCAGCTGTCTGGCTTTGGACCTCCACAGAGTTTTTTCATTTTACTGGCAGCTTCATGACAGAGACTACATCCCCTCCATCTGGTCTAAGAGAGTTACAGCTCTCTACGGGAAGCACCAGGCTCTGGAGATACAGCTCAACACTACGCCAGCCAGTACCTATGTGTCTGTGAGGAACAGGTTTTTTATTTTTGACATCCACATGAGGTCAAATTTAATGTTTACATGTTCTGTATTTACCTGTCTCTCATATGATATCATCTAAATACCACACAGCAAAAAAATCTTGTTCTTCTTCAGACTGTGTTTTCTATGGAAGATTGAAAAACAAATGGAAACATAATTCGTTGGTGTCATACAATGAAGCATTTTCACAATAAATAAGAAAGTTGTTTAATCATGAATCTACTGGAGCTACTTTTGGACCAGTAACCTGAGCGTGTTGCCTTTCAGCTCTGCTCATACTGGGTTCACTGGGTTAGCTTCTCTCCGTCTGTCCATCTTTCACTCTATTAAACCAGAACAAAACACTTCAAATCTTCTGCCTGATGCAGAAACTCTACATCTAAGCTGGAGGGAAGCAACTAAACAGTGTAAACAGTGCAACAGCAGTGTGGTCTGAGTCACAAAAGGTTATTTGATTTAACATATTTGAGAGGATCTAGGTAGAAAAAGGCAGATGCTTCTGTTTTTAAAGAAAAAATACAGTAACAAGCTCTCTGCTCCCCATTTAATGGAAACTTTAACAAATATTCCAGCACCGAATGTTGTTATAACACACTAGTCCATCTTCCTCTTTAGTCACAATTTCTTGAAAATGAAACAAACTAGAGACAGAGAAAAAGAAAAAGCAATTAATCATGTCAATATCATGCTGAGGAGCATCTTGAGCCTAACTTTCTCAGTATTACAGTGTAATTTGACAGTAATGAATCTTGTTACCCTCCAAGCGACAAGACATTTATTGGTTGTATTTAGTACATTTATCATCCTCCACAACCTAATGGAGGCATGCTGTCACCAGCCGCTAGCAGCTCCACACCCCTCTACCGCCCCATTGCCTTTATTAATACCACGTGATTGTTGAAGTGGTGTTCTCTTGCCCTTTGCACTGATAACAGCATAATATAACCTTATAATTACAATTATATGTTGCCAGCATGTCATCTAGGAGACTGTTTAATATAGTAAAAAAAAAAGAATATAAAATTAAAGCCACAAGCAACGATGACCAGCCCTCGCACCTTGGCGGGGCTCTAGTCTTTGCAGTCATCGCCTCCTCCGAGCAGGGCGGCACCAGATCGGTTTTACTAAGAGATGACTAGATGATAAGGAGAGTTTCACCTTGCGCAGGTCACATTTTACATCTGATTCATCATCTGATTCAAGCATATATGTTTCTAAAATATTTCACAGAATAAAAGAATGTGTTAGAATGCATTTCATGACATAAAAATACAATT
This sequence comes from Pachypanchax playfairii, assembly GCA_006937955.1. NCBI lineage: Eukaryota > Metazoa > Chordata > Actinopteri > Cyprinodontiformes > Aplocheilidae > Pachypanchax > Pachypanchax playfairii. The sequence goes on from SSNP01000012.1 coordinate 6,827,395, forward strand.
TTCTAAAATAAAATAGGTTTGTATTTACAATGAGTTTAGTTCAAAAGTATAAAACAGACCATTTTTAATAGTCACGTGTAATTATTGCAATGAGCCACAAGGGGGAGACACTGCACACCTACATCTACATCTAGAAATTACTCAGTTTGCCCACACAGGTGCGCCCATAGACATTATATAAATCATTTATATACATGTCTATAGGTGCGCCGAGTCAGTTTCACTAAAGAAGGACTAGATGACAAGAAGAAGAGTTTCCTCAGTAACACTGAAGAATAATTTAACATTTATTATTATTTTCTTCCTACATATCAAGGCATTTAGGCTTTTTAAACAAAATGTTTACAGCAGAGAAACTGGGACATTATAATTATTATAATGAAGTGTGTAGTTACAGATTTTACAACATTTATAAATGTTTTAATTGTAAAAAATAAAGCTGACCAATTTGTGGATCACACCTTTTTTTTGCAGGCCTCTCCTGAACTCTTCTGTCCAAAAGACCGCACCAGAGATGTTGATGCTATTTATCAAGTCATCCAGAGTGCAAAGACTTTTATCCTAATATCTGTGACAGATTACCTTCCTCTGGTGAGGAGGCGCTTCAGAGGAACTTCAGTCACTAGGTGTGTGTGTGTAAAAGAATTGTGTTTGGGTTTTTGTGTCGTTATCTCACAAAGTAATGAAACATAACTGAAAAACTGAAAAAAGTCCAAAATAACCAGATATGGAAGAATTGTATTTGTTTAAATGCTGATGGGTGTGTCCATAGATATTGGTCATCTATTGATGAGGTGATCCGAGAAGCTGTCGTTCTTAGAGGAGTCAAAGTTCGCCTGCTCATAAGCTTCTGGAAGAAAACTCACCCTCTCACCTTTAATTTTGTGACTTCCCTCAAGTCTTTGTGCATGCAGCTACGCAACTGTTCCCTTGAGGTGGTATGTTCTTTTTTAAAGTAGCACTTTTTTTTATCATTTGCACTGCTGGTGTTACGTGAAGAGGATGTTTCAGTTTCACTTTTTCTTACAGAAGTTTTTTAGTCACAAGGAGCAGAAGGATGACGTCCAACTAGGACTCAACCACAACAAGTACATGGTTACTGATAATTCTCTCTACATTGGTAAGACATGCAGCTTTAGTATTTGTTTTGGATTGTAGTTCCTCTATATTTGCAAAGAGTAGAACACTTTGATCTTAAAGGGTCAGAAACTTTTATAACTTGATCTGTACTATTTAGACTTCAGTTTGCAGGGATAATAGTATTTCTTTATTGCTTTATTTTTTTGTAAGTTTTTTTTTTTGGGATGGTAAACCATCAAGTTATCTATTTCGATTAATGTTCACACTTTGGAAACACATCCATTAATTAAAAATTGATATTGTTTGAACAATAAAACTGAAGAGTTAAAAAAAAAAAAACTTTTGCATTTAATAAGTCCTGCTTGTTCAGCACACTACAAACAACTAAAGGTTAGAATTTATCTTGTTTTTTCACGATATTTGATCAAAAACAGTGTTGATTATGTGAAAATATGAGTTAATTAAAAAAGGGAGATTCAAAAAAAGTTGAACACATCCGACAGGTTTTGATGAGACGCTGTAGCAAATACAATATTAAAATAAATGTTGTTAATATTTCTTTCCTAAGCATTTGTATTTATCTTAAGGCTTAAAAAAACATTTTAAAGACATCACTTTTCAACATGGTTTTCATCGTCATCCTCATGTGGACAACAGGCATTTTAACTACAAACACATGGAGATTATTGTAACACTATCACATTATTCTTATAATATGACAACACATACTTTAAAGCAGTACTTAGGAGCTTTCAGTTTAGGTTTATTTTGGCGGCGCCACTGGACAAAAGCGGTATTATTTTACGTGAACGAAGCCTGCATTTCCCATGAGCACCAGCGCGTAGTGTCATAAAATCCAGATACCCCGTCCGCCAGCAGTTGGATTGAACTACATTACATTTCGGTTTCCAGTGGCTGAGTGAATGAACTGTCAACCTGGTGGCCAGATACAGTGGGGCAAAAAAGTATTTAGTCAGCCACCAATTGTGTAAGTTCTCCCACTTAAAAAGATCAGAGAGGCCTGTAATTTTCATCATAGGTATACCTCAACTATGAGAGACAAAATGAGGAAAAAAAATCCAGAAAATCACATTGTCTGATTTTTAAAGAATTTATTTGCAAATTATGGTGGAAAATAAGTATTTGGTCACCTACAAACAAGTAAGATTTCTGGCTTTCACAGACCTGTAACTTCTTTAAGAGGCTCCTCGGTCCTCCACTCGTTACCTGTATTAATGGCACCTGTGTGAACTCGTTATCAGTATAAAAGACACCTGTCCACAACCTCAAACAGTCACGCTCCAAACTCCACTATGGCCAAGACCAAAGAGCTGTCAAAGGACACCAGAAACAAAATTGTAGACCTTCACCAGGCTGGGAAGACTGAATCTGCAATAGGTAAGCAGCTTGGTGTGAAGAAATCAACTGTGGGAGCAATTATTAGAAAATGGAAGACATACAAGACCACTGATAATCTCCCTCGATCTGGGGCTCCACGCAAGATCTCACCCCGTGGGGTCAAAATGATCACAAGAACGGTGAGCAAAAATCCCAGAACCACACGGAGGGACCTAGTGAATGACCTGCAGAGAGCTGGGACCAAAGTAACAAAGGCTACCATCAGTAACACACTACGCCGCCAGGGACTCAAATCCTGCAGTGCCAGACGTGTCCCCCTGCTGAAGCCAGGACACGTCCAGGCCCGTCTGCGGTTTGCTAGAGAGCATTTGGATGATCCAGAAGAGGATTGGGAGAACATCATATGGTCAGATGAAACCAAAATAGAACTTTTTGGTAGAAACTCAACTTGTCGTGTTTGGAGGGGAAAGAATGCTGAGTTGGATCCAAAGAACACCATACCTACTGTAAAGCATGGGGGTGGAAACATCATGCTTTGGGGCTGTTTTTCTGCAAGGGGACCAGGACGACTGATCCGTGTAAAGGAAAGAATGAATGGGGCCATGTATCGTAAGATTTTGAGTGAAAACCTCCTTCCATCAGCAAGGGCATTGAAAATGAGACGTGGCTGGGTCTTTCAGCATGACAATGATCCCAAACACACCGCCCGGGCAACGAAGGAGTGGCTTCGTAAGAAGCATTTCAAGGTCCTGGAGTGGCCTAGCCAGTCTCCAGATCTCAACCCCATAGAAAATCTCTGGAGGGAGTCGAAAGTCCGTGTTGCCCAGCGTCAGCCCCAAAACATCACTGCTCTAGAGGAGATCTGCATGGAGGAATGGGCCAAAATACCAGCAACAGTGTGTGAAAACCTTGTGAAGATTTACAGAAAACGTTTGACCTCTGTCATTGCCAACAAAGGCTATATAACAAAGTATTGAGATTAATTTTTGTTATTGACCAAATACTTATTTTCCACCATAATTTGCAAATAAATTCTTTAAAAATCAGACAATGTGATTTTCTGGATTTTTTTTCCTCATTTTGTCTCTCATAGTTGAGGTATACCTATGATGAAAATTACAGGCCTCTCTGATCTTTTTAAGTGGGAGAACTTACACAATTGGTGGCTGACTAAATACTTTTTTGCCCCACTGTATTACTTCCATGCAAATTTCCGAAAGCTGGCATTAGCATTTTGATTTGAGAATAGAAAGATACTTACTAGTCCAGCAGGAACAGAGCCACGGCAGCATCAGTCGGAAATCCCTCCTCGACTTTGAGCTCACGCCAGCGAGTGAAAGCAGGGCCTATGTTGATTCTTGACTGTCCTTTTATCCGGTTACTCTCCCTTTTTCTTTTTTTTGTCCCCTCAGACAAAACTTTTGGTTTTTTCGGGGCTTCTGCCATGCTAGCTGCAGTTGCGCGTAACAGGTCGCATCGAGTTCCGTGTTTATGACGAATGGGGAAAGGGGAAGTGACGTATGCCGAAAAGCAGCCTATCCATTCGTAGTTTTTTGTGTGGCAGGGTTCCCACCATCCTCCTCAAAGTTGTTTAGTGCCAGTGAAAGCGATACAGATCCCCTCAAGCCATGACAGAGGTGTCATTCAACTTGTTGTAAGTCGCCATATAATCACAGAAGTTATGAAACTATTTCATGAAGGTTGAAAAGTTACTTAGTGTTGGTTTAACAGTGGGTAACAATCTGCTAAACTGGTGTTTTATGTGCAAATAAACCAAAAATTCATGCTCAAGAAAACAGCTTTTGAATAGCTTCCCACATGTGTATGAAATTTCAAACCTGATGATGTCAACATTTTAAATCAGTTAAAGGTTAAATTAGGTTTTGATCATTTACTACCTGAAAGTCTAATGAATTTTTTTTTAAACTCACCAGTTAGTGCAGAAATTGCAGAATGCATTTAAAAAAAGGTTTGGCACCTGAACTCAGTCTCATTTTCCAAAACAATATACTAAAAATGTATCTTACCGCTGCATTCCTTGTTTCTCTGCAGGGACCCATGACTGGGTTGGCAGTGACTTTGCCATGAATGCAGGAGTAGGACTGGTGGTCAAGATGGAGAACAGAACGAAGGACAGAAAAGTAACGGTCCTGGATCAAATGAAAGCTGCTTTTGAAAGAGACTGGAGGTCGAGTTACGCTAAGAACTTACAAAAAAGCAAAGATCCCAAAGGAAAACATGGACATTTACAGTGGTCTAAAAGTTACTGGGATGTCCCCGAAGAAAACGACTGGAACAAGTCTTTATAAACACAAACATCCTCAGAACATTTAATGCTTGAGTGCTTGAAATTTTACAAATAAGTCCACAAATTATATTTTACTTCCACATTAACGGATGTTCATTTTGTGCCTTTAATCTTAAACAATCTCTTTTAGTCCAAAAAGTCATAATATCAGTATTACTCAACTACAAGCAACAGTAATGGCATCTGACTGTTTATTCAGCTGTAAACTGCTAAATGAGCATGAACTGCTGCATGAATAATAAATCCACTATCCAGTTACACTATATGTAAAATCAATAACAAAAAACAATAGTGCTGTTTGTGAAGATTTTTTATTTATTCTCTCAAATGCACCAGGACAGTTTTTCATTTAGTTCAACATGTTTTTATATTTACAGAACATATTTATTAAAATATTACAGGCATTTGGATCTGGAAAGCATGAAGGATGTTCAAGCTGCAATGTTTTGTATATACCTCTTCTTTCTGGACTGACAGGCTCATGCAGTAATTTGATCAAATTAATAACAATTAAGTGAAGTTTTCAATCTGTGACTGTTGCAAACACATTATGGTGTTTGATTCTGCATGCTGAGATGTGTAATGTGACCAGTTTGTGCACAGAGATTCAAACAAACCAACAACAGGTGTGGAAACATACACTATAGATAAAAAATAAAGCTGTCATCCTGTGTTTTGGTTATTCTTGATTTGTTTGAGTTTCATTTCTACTGTCTTATAATTGTTAAACAAGTATTATTCTGTTTGTTTAAGTCTGTAATAAGATTCATTCACATCGTATTTTTGTTTTTAAGGATTTCAAATAAAGGGTTAGGTATAATCAGAGCCAAACCTTTCTAAAACAAAATTGGTTATTTGAATTATCAGTAGAAAATCAGTCATCTACTAACAGAACAGAACAGAAGAACCAAAACCTCAAAAGTGAAAATCAGATATAAAGATGGACAGTTGGACTTTGAGCCACATGGTGGCAACGGAGCGCCCCGAAAACTGACCTGCTGAGCTGTAAAAGGTTTCTTTATCTACATGATCACCCTGATGCACACATATAACCTCTAAACACACTTTTATTCAAGCCAGTAAAAGTTTATTTATTTATTTTCAAGTCTTTCATGACAGTAATGTGGAAATATAAACATGACGTTTCTCTCTTTCAATACAATGTTGTATTGACAGAAATTTGAAAGAGATTTTATTTTATTATTTTACTTGTATTTAGTTTATATCCCTCGTAGTTTAACCCTAAAAGTAAAGTAGCTTTCAAAATGGAATAAGGAATTTCCCTGTAGCTATAGCAAATAAAAACCTTCTGTAGACGGTTTTTTGCTTCCACTTTTTAACACGAGGGGTCACTGTTGCATCATGACGTGACGTCAAAGTTAACACAGCGACGTTACTCGATGTTGTGTGTAAAACGATAAAAACTGTTTACATTTCGAGTGAAAACTTGAGTACAAACACGGAAGAAACTCTTTTCTGCGGAAATCCAGGTCAAGAAGACATTTTCTTGTTAAAGAAGAAGTTTTTTTTTTTCAAGTTTGAATCAATCTAAATTTCAAATCGCTAAATCAAAGAAAGTTTTTTGAGAGCAGCAGATATGTGATGATGACGAGCAGGTGTGTTCACTGTCACCATGGTAACAGATTAACGGAAGAAGACAAATCCGAATATTTTGTTTAATTAAGACGAAATACACCAGAGATGAAGAGTAATGGTTGTTTTTTATTCTGTCATTTATTTGTTTATTTATTATTTTTACTCTGGTTCGGAGCTGATACATCAGCGTTAATTCTTTCTGTGTGAGAAGCAGCAAGGCTGGGAGGAGGGGAGGAGGAGGAGGAGGAGGGGGAGGAGGAAGGTCTCAGAGGATAGACGGCAGATCCCTTTGCAGCAAAGGACCAGAGAGGATGTCCGTGTTTGTGTGGTGTTGCGGGACTAAATGCGGGTTTGGTGAGAGAAAATGAGATCCGCAATCCGAACCACAGTTCCAGGAAGAAATTCGTAACTTGTCTGCAAAAAAAATGTGAAGGACTGCTTGCAATGTGCGCAGCTGTCAGAGTGGATCAACGCTAAAAAGGATGTTTTACACGTAGTTTGGGTGTTGTGTTGGATTAAATCAGTCCATGATGGAAAGTGGAGGTTTACTGCCATCTCTGGATCAGTTCATGCTGAGCCCACTTGTCACTTGGGTAAGTAAAAACATCTTTAGACCTGAATTTGATCGAGATATTGTGATGTCACTCTGAAAGTCCGTGTTTTCTTTGGTTTTTAGCTGAAAACTGTTATTCCAAATGATGGAGGCATCCACTTGGACTTTTCAGACCTGCTGGATGGAGGGATTTTGAGCGAGATAATGGCTCAAATGTAAGTCCTTTTAAGGCACTTTGGTTCATTCAGTCTGCAGATCTTCAGTCTCATTCCCTGTTTAGGTTGTGTACAGTCTATTTTTCAAGCTGGTGACACTTACATGACGCTTAAACAGTATCAAGTGCATGTGTTGATTGTCAGCGTGTGCTCAGATAGAAATCATCTCTGGAGTCATGGAATCATCTGTTTCAAATGTCTCCTCATATTAAAATCCAGACGCCAACAGTGCTGTCATTGTCACTCTGTAGTAATAAAGGGGATCTTTGTTGTCAGATTAAGACTTTAAATGTAACTTCCTCATTACTTACAGGTTTGAGTTTCTCAGAAAATGTTAGAATTACCATAAATTATATTCTGAGGGGACATCAGATGGAAGAAAAACAAACGGACCAGATTAGTTCCAACATGAAGGACATCATAGATGCTACTTAAGAGATTATAATTTGCTTGCCTTCTGTTCTGATGCCTTTACCACGTCCTTAACAAACTGTTGTTGTTGGGAAGGTTGTGAACCTTCATATTAGGACAAACTAAGTCGAAAAAAGTGTTTGTTGAGGTGTTTCAGGGGAAAAGGAGAATCCCTGACGTTGCACTTGTGGATAATGCTGTCCAGCCAACAGCTTCCATTCAACCTACTTATCCCCCTTACAGCCAAAAGGACCAGCTCCTAATTCAGAAACAATGTTGCAATGCAGGGAGGGGGAGAGGTGGGATAATCTCTGGGATTGGAGACCCTCTGGGATTAGGGCCTGCTGTTTAGTGGTGGTCACACACAGATGGGAGGGAAACAGAGTCCAGAAATGGGACAAACAGCATGAAGACAGGCAGGAGAATGATGCACAATGCAGTCACAGATTTGTGTGTCAGATAGAATTTCTTAGTTTTTGACAAACAACTTCTGTAGTTGATGAATATATTCTGACACCACTGTGGTGGATGATTCTTAACCCCAAGACTTCATTCCAACTGTACTGGAGTGGAAACTGTATTGACACCCTGGTTTAGTCCAGTAAAACGGTCCCACAGGCCAAAGTGAGGAATAAACAGTGACTTCATACATATTTTCATGGCGATTCTTGAACCAAGACTTTGACCAGCTTGTAGCTTCCTCTGACCTCATTCTAGTGAGAGACATTGGTCTATTTAGAAAAAATAGGAAAAACATGTTTTGGGTTTTTTGTATCATATTTTCAGAAATCCGTCCATGGCACCTCAGTGTGGAAAAAAAGTCTGCAGAGATCCAAGTCAGAGGATCCAAAACCTGAACTTCCTTGTCCAGCAAATCAGAACTTATTATCTGGTGAGTAGTTCCTTTTTTTATCTTTGATCTGGTTTCTCATCTGCATATGTAATGTTGTGCAAAACACGTTTGAAGCTTATAATCTCTCTTTAAATCGGATTATGAGTATGTTTTGGATCCTATACTAACTTTTGCTGCAGCACACACACTGTGGAACTTATGTCGTCACAGATCAGCTAGTTCTTAGGACGTCTGGCCTAAATTTGAGCCACGTGAACATCTGTATAATCAGCCCACGAATGAGGTCCGAGCATGGCAGAAATCTGAACCACAGACAGATGGACAATCAAAGGTTTCTGGTGACTCACAAAATCAAAACAACCCAGTGATGCTGAAATCTTTGACTGTCTGTTCATGTAAAGAATAAAATTGTGGTTTACGATCGTGAAAGTACTGATTTAATGAAGAAACTGGTTACCTCCCCCAGGAGGTCGTGTTTCCACCAGGGTCTGTTAGTTTGTGAGCAAAATAACACAAAATGTTCTGAATAATTTGGATGAAATGTTCAGGAAAGGTCAGAAATGGTCCAGTAAAGAAGGAGGTAGATTTTGGGGTTGATCTGGATCACCATCTGGATCCAAGAATTATTTTTTTTTAATGGATTCTTCATCATTGTGAGATAGAAGCTGTTTTTAACATATCTGCATGTAACTCCACATTAAATGGTCCAGATGCTACAGAGTGAGTTCTCAACATGTTCTACATGTTACCAAGGACTGATCTGGGTGTTTTTTGTTTGTTTGTTTGTTTATTATTTCCATAAAACACTCAAGTATCAAAAACAAAAATCAGCACGAGAGACTGTACAGAATGGTTTTAGAAGTAAATGCTGCTGCTCATTTTAATTGTTTTTATGCTCTAATGTTATTGGAAAACCTAAAAACTAAAACTAACTCACAGCTACAATGTAAACAGCTGTTCTGGGTAAATTTTAGCTTTTTCCTGTAGAGATCATTTATATTTGGTGATACGGTTCTGTTCTCTGACCTCTCTGTGAGAACGCTTGAGACACAAAAAAGCAACAAAATCCCTGCAGGGAACAGAAAAGAGCAGCATCGGTGACACACATAATATTGATAAGTGGAGCAGAGTTTGAGCAGGAGGAGCTGGAGTGGAGTGAGTTTGCAAAATGGCTCCCAGAAGATGCTGCAGAGGCACATGGTGAGGATCAGCTGGTGTCCTGAGACAGACTGAGACTGAGTTGGTGGGCTGAACATCCACACCAGGGCTGTTTCTAGCTTCATGGGGGCTCTAGATAAGATGCTAGTCGGGGGAGGCTAGTTTGCCAAATTACGATTGAGTGATTCTTAATTTATTAGATGATCCATAAACATGTCTATCACACATCTAAGGGGAAACATGATAACCTCCTCTCATGTTAAAATTAATCTGAAGTTCAGCCACTCAGGCAGGATAACTGATAAAAAAAATCATGATACATGAAAACAACAACATTTACAGAAATTAAATGTTTTCTAACTTTAAAGTTCAACAGCAAAACACAACCTAAGTTTTTACAGCAACACAAATTCTCAAAACAATCAAATAAATCCACACATGCCTCCAGCAGTCATAGTGCGAGAGGCAGGTTACAACCTGGGCAGGTTGCTGGAAACATAAACGAAAATTCTGTTTATTCACGTTTGATTAAAAGAGAATTATCACCAAAAATTATAAAAATTATATCAGTTCATTCTCTGAGAGCTGCAAGCGGCTATGAGGAAGAATTTTTGTTACTGAAGATCTAAATGTTACTTCTCGACAGAAAATCTGATGGTTGACTATAATAAGTTTTAACTATTGTGAAGATCTGAACCATAATGTATGCAATGAAACTAAATATTCTGTCTCTCTGACAGAGCGCATGTCAGAGAGACAGAATGTCTCTATTCTGTCTGTTTAAACAAAATGTCCTCATCCTGTTTGTCGTCTCTTGTCTGCAGGATCATCTGAGACAGTTAATCGTCATTCCCCTGCCAGATGTGCTGCTGCTTGGAAGTGCTCCTTATTGTGGTAGGCTTCTGTAAAACAGCTCACAGTCTTCCTCATCTCTTCGTTTTGGAATTTAGCTAAAAATATGTAATGTTTATTTTACTCACGTTTAACATTCAGCCTGATTTTTTTTCTCCCCATTATTTACAGTGTAAAAAAGACTCTGTGTCTTTTGTTGCAAATGCTAAATAGTGAATAAATGAAGAACCAAGGTCTTGTTTTTAACACAGTTATAGAACATAACAGTAAAATAAGTTATTCTTCATGTAATTATTTAATAGTTTGACTTTAGTTGCACTTTTTGCTCTTAAAACTGTCCTGGTGTCAGTATTGTCTCTTTATGAGGCTGATCTCAGTCGAGCTGGTGAGCTGGTGATGTCAGGCTTTGGCAAGTGACCCAGATTTACCAACCAGAGCTCTGATCAGTCCTTCATAATCATTCTAAAAAAGGTTTTGCCTCAGATAAACGTTTCTCTGCTCTATGTAGAACAAAGTCTGGATGAAATAAAGAAACTGTTGCTGTTGCTGTTGGGCTGTGCAGTCCAGGTAAATGCACTAACTTATTACTTGTATATTGTGTTTTGTTGTAAGACATTATGTTAATTTCAGGTTTATTTTTGCAGTGTGAGAAAAAGGAGGAGTACATTGAGAGAATCCAGACTCTAGACTTCGACACCAAAGCTGCAATAGCTGCTCATATTCAGGAGGTATCAGTTGTAGCACTCAGCACTGTTATTCTGTTGGTGTATTGTTGTGTTTTTACCTAACGCTTGATCCCTCATATGGCTGAATGTTTGTTTCAATGTGTAAAAGCTGACCCACAGTCAGGAGAATGTTCTGGATCTGCATTGGTTGGAGTCGAATAACATGCACCCGGATGAGATGGAGGCAGTTTTGAGGAACATGACCAACTTCTTGCAACTTCTGTTGGACCAGAGAGATGCTCATCTAGAGGTACAACCTATTATTTCTTTCAGCATTATGGTACAAAGCGAGAATAAAAAGACATAAATATTAAGACAGGACTGAGACTGAGATGTATGTTCCTTACAGTCTGCTGCAATGTCCTCCATTTCTCTCTGCAGACAATAGCAGAGCTAATGCAGGAGAAAGAAAAAGTTGTTAGCTTGCTCAGCAGCCCCTCGAGCCCACGGTCTGACAGCTTTTCTCCCAGCATGCAACAGCAGCAGGCAGGAGCCCAGCAGCACCTGGCAGTGGAACTGGCCGACTCCAAGGCAAAGATCAGACGACTCAGACAAGAACTGTAAGTTCTCAACACATGATGAGTGTGAAAAGCTTTGAGTTCACAGGAATGAGCATCAAATTTAATCTGTGTTCAACACACAAGTGGACAGAATTTAAATTGCTTAAAGATGCACTGCAATGAAGGCTCTCTTTATATTAATATATTTTGTTATGTTGCATGTCACAGTGACAAATGATTATAACGTAATGTCAGATTGTTGATTTCCTCATCAACAAGAACTTAGATTAGACTGGTGGCGACAGCTTATCTATACTGTTTATTTTCTTTAAGAGACTCTGGCCTGGTACCCGTGAGTCTGATGATGACCAGAACTCTGATAGTCTCTCTTATCACTCTTACTATAAAAGACAGTTTAAACTTGTTTCATTTTCAACTCACTTTGACTCTTGGTAAATAATTTTATATGATGACAGTTAAAACTTTGTAAATATATGAAGTGAAAATGCAAATCAAGCTTATAGAAAGACACATTTTGTATCTAAATAAAGGTTTGAAGACTTATAAAATAGTAAATCTTGTTCTTCTGTGGGACTGCAACAGAATGAATGAGCTAGTGACTGAATGAGAGAGAGATGGTACAGGATAAAAGATGCCCTGTGGAGTTTGGCCCACATTGTTGCCTGCTTGGCAGGTTTCATTTCTATGAACTACCACTGACCCACATTTGCTCGGCATTTCATCCCCACACACACACAAACACACACCTAAACAGACACACATGCATTAACCCTGATCTCAGGGTCTCAGTTCCATCCAGTTGTCTCTGATGTGTTATCCTCTCTCGTCAGGAGAACATTACAGCCAGATACACAAAGCAAACTCCAAATTACACCCAGACATCAGGCAGGGCTTAACGTTACACTTTTGAGAGCGCGGTCGCCTGCTGTTTCTCTATACATGTAAAAATGTCTTGAACATGTCATGTTTTTATTGTAACTGTAACTTGTGACATACAATTGGAAAGAGCATAAAACAGGATTTGATTAGTTTAATAATTGAGGCTCTACATCAGCATTAGTGGATTTTTGTGTCCTGCATGTCTATGGAAGCAGCACTAATAGTCTGATTGTTTTGAATGATTTTCTGACTCTAACCCAATCATGTGTCTCCACACTGAACATACAACCACAGAGAGGAGAAGAATGAACAGATGCTCGACTGTAGACATGATCTGGAGAACATGGAGTTGGAACTGAAGAAGATTCAGCAGGAGGTACAAAGTCAGAAATGAGAACTTGTTACAACAATAACTTACTTCCTGACCTCTTAACCTAAAAACTCATGAATATTACTACAGTATGAGTTACTGTTTTATTTTTTCAGGCCTTGTGTCTCATGGTCACATTAGTCAGCATAATTCATATTTACCCAGCAAACAAAGGTTTAGGGGGGTTTCGGGGGGTCTTGGGATGATTTCATTAAATACAATAGAAAGAAAAAAACACATGAACCCCACATGTGAAAATCACATGATATCCACATAAAAGCTAAAACTAGTAGATCTAAAAGGGTAGAAGTAGTACAACATGAGCTCAAGCTGTTTGTGTTTTCATCATGTCCTTGTTCATTTATCTTGTTAGTAATGTTTGTATAGTTCAGCCAGTGATATCTGGTTTCAAGTTATTGCATTTGTTATTTTGGAAATCAGAAGCTGAAAGAGTCACATATTAAACCCACCTTATTACCATCAAAGGGTGTGTATAAACATTATATTATTTTATATTGTGTAATGTGTGTATGAATCTTTCACCCACTGTTTTGGTGATAACTGAGGTGACATGTAACACATCAAACAAATCCAAAGAAACATCCTTTTTTTCAGTATTACGTATTTGGCTGCTTAATGCAGCTGCTAGCTTCTTCTTTTAGTTCTGTGTTTAGGATCTGGAACACATTTGTGTATTTAGAATCAGAATCAGGTGTATTTGAATGGAGGGTAGATCAGCACTAGTGATCCTCTCTGAGGCCTTATAGTTCTTTCTATAGTTGTTTCTATCCAGTTTGGTTGCAGAACCAAACCAGACTGTGATGGACTGAAAGCAAACAGACTCTATGACGGTTCTGTAGAGATTCATCAACAGCTCCTGTAACAGGCTAAACTTTTTGAGCTGCCGCAGGAAGTTCAACCTCTGCTGGACCTTCTTAGTGACTGTGTCTATGTTGATGGTCCATATCAGGTGATGGGTGATGTTGGTCCCCAGAAACCACTATAGACACAGTACTGCTGCATATGATGATGCGGGACGGGGTGGAGGGCTCCATCTGAAGTCCACTGCTACCTCCACAGATTGTAGAATGTTTACAGAGTAAAACTAACCCAGTCCGTGGACAATAAATAAAGGGTTCGTCCAAGATTTTTACTAACAACTGTTTGCTAAGCCTCAAAACATAGTGATATAATACTTGTGTAAAATCCTGAAGTTACATTTTGTAAAATCCTATAAAGTTAATTAAAACCTGCAAACATTAAAAAATATATATTTTTGTTCATGTGCATATTAATTATTGCAATTTTCATATGTTGGACTTTGTCTAACTCTAAAAAAACTGCAGTAGTACTTTTAGTTTAAAGCTTGAATTGTTTCTCTAAACATAAATTATGTTGTTGCATGAACCTGAGCCAGAACTCCCAGCTGCTCCTGGATGCACGCGCTGCTCGCACTTATCGTGATGAGATCGACGCCCTAAGAGAGCGAGCCATCAAGGCGGACAAGCTGGAGAGTGAAGTCGGACGCTACAGGGAGCAACTGCACAAGATGGAATTCTACAAGGCCAAAGTGGAGGTTTGCAACACATACAGATCATTTAAATAAGTAGTTCAGATCAATAAATATAAATTACTGTGATTTTTTAAGTGAAAGATGTAGATGATGTGAAATATAAAAGAATGTATTAATCTTCAGTCTTTTGCATTCCAGGAGCTGAAGGAGGATAACAGGGTGCTCCAAGAGACCAAAGAGGTGTTGGAAGATCAGCTGGAAGGCTGCAGGTCCCGAACAGATACAATCCACCAGCTAGAGAAGCACAGTCTGCTGCTGAAGGCCCAGATTCATGAGATGGAGCAGGTTTGACTTGTGCACGCTGACACACCTCTGCCACAGTAAGAGCTGAGGCAGAGGTGTGTGATCACTAAAAAAAATATCAAGCTGGTGTTTTATGAAACTTGAAGGTGATTTGCAAAAATAAAGAATTCAGCAAAAGTGTTTCTTAAAACTGCAATAACAAGAAGTGTAAAAGCCTATAATAGTTTGTGTTTTCACTTCAGAAAGAAGCAGAAACAGTGAATGTAAGATGATATTCAGGTATAATGTTCATGGAGACGCTGATGACAATACTTTGTGTCTTGACTTTAGGAGAGGGAGGCAGATACAAGATGCATCAAAGAATTGCAAGAGGAGAATCTGGCTTTGTGTTTGGCTCAGAGGAGGAGCATGGAAGAGTCCCAACACCTGGGCTGGGAGCTGGAGCAGCTCTCCAAGAGTACAGAGACCCCCCATGGTGAGAGCAAAGAGGGTAAACAAGAGAGTTGATGTTCATCATATTTATTAGACATCTGAAGGTAAAGTCAAATCAAAAAAGGTCCTCTCATTGCTGGTTCCAGTACAAGTTTTAAGCTCCGCCTCCACTGTGTTGAATGTTAAAAATACAACTCGGATGCATTTTTTTAAGGTGTGGATGTTTATAAGTAGCTCTTACCTTGCTACATATTCAAATATTCAGTCTGCTAATACATTCAACTGTGTGATTGTGTCCGGGTGAGGAGGCGTGACTTTGAGCCCAGCATCTTAGGTGTGCAGACCCTGGTTCCAGGTGTAAAACCCCTTATCCATCCTTATGCATGTCAGTATTCATTTGAATTTAAACAGTTTCCCAAAAATATTATAATTGAATAATAATCTGTTTTTTTGGAAACAGAATATTTCACCTGTGTAATAATTTAATTCAATTCACTAATGTTCATTATAGGTTCGTAATAGTGTGAACTGTAATAAAATGTATTGAAAAGGAAACGTATAAAATTTGCATTCAAAGCCTGTGTTTTACTCTAAACATCTCAAGCGTCCCTCTGTCTTTTTGTAAACATCTGTTGTGTGCTTCTCCTAAAGGGCAGCAGACTCTGAGTGAAGAGGTCACTGAGCAAACTCGTAGTCAAATACTGAAGCTTGAAAAAGAAAACCAAAGTCTCCTGAAGACCATCGAGGAGCTCCGAGCTGCTGCTCATAACAGCAGCACAAAAACCAAATACAACCACGGTGTTACGTGCAGCACCAACAACTTTACCTCATCCACAGATGACTTGTCCGTGATGCAAACCTCCTGCTCAGTCACAGAAAACCACACTGATGTGTCGCACCAGGAGACACTAACACAGAAGATCTCGAATGGAGTTTCAAACTGCCAACAGCATCTTCTTCCAGACCTGGAGGGTGAGATCCATCTCACTGAGAATCTGGACTTTAATCTGCAGGAAGGAAGAAATTCAGACGATCAAGACAATGAAAAACCTTACAAAGAAATGATACTGGATCTGGAAGTTTTAGAAAATAATCACAACAGTCTTTGTTGTTTTAATGAATCAAGTGATCGCTCGTCTGGCTCAAAGAGCATCAGTTCTTGTCATGATAGTATCTTCACTGGTGGGCCAGCACGTTCTTCTTATTCCAGCAAGCAGACAAAACGACTGGAGGTTAAATACAGAGCTCTGGATTCAGTCAATCAGCAGCTGCAGACTTCTCTTCACAGCATTGGTACGTTCTGTAGAGCAATTACATATTGAATAGGTAGTTAAATAATACAAATACCACATGGCTGTTTACTTCCTTTACCTCTCCTGATGTTTTAAGAGCGAAAGGTTCAGCATTTGGAGGCAGAAATTGAGGAGCTGGAAGCAGAGAACCAGACTCTGCAGGCATCCTTAGAAGAACTACGGATTTCTGCAAGACGCCTGAAGCAACTAGAAACAGAGAAACAGAACCTGGAGCATGAAACCACCAGCCTGGAAAGAGACAAGAGGCAGCTAGAGAAAGAGAATCGCAGGCTACGACAGCAGGTATAAAGTTTGGTTTTTGTGATAAAAGAGCTGTTGTGTTATTATCTAAAACTTTGTATGTTATGGACTTCTGCTTATGACATCCAGTCTATCTCTAATGGTTCCAGGCTGAAATTCAGGAAGCCAACCTAGAAAGCAGTAATGTTTCCATGGCTAGCTTGGAAAGAGAGATGCGCTCACTGCTGAAGGAGATGGACGGTTTAAGAGAAACTTCTGAGAGGGTTAAAAACCTTGAGAGAGACAACAGAGAATTAACCAAACAAACTGCTATAGACCAAAAGACCCTGGGAACCCTCAGGGAGGTGAGGACTGTCTGCATACAGATTATTTTCTACCACTGTTGGGATTGATTCAGTGCTATAGATGGTAATGCAATCCAATATCAGCTAATTCTTTTATATCTATATTACAAATATGAGGAAAATGGACATTTAAAGTAGTACAAAATAACTTTTAAAACTTTAAGTTAGAGTTTTGAAACTTGTCTAAGTGGATACTCACTGAAAAACATGTTCAGGTTCATATTAAACATCACTCTGTGCGTCTCTGATGGCTTTACAATAGAATGAATAACTTCAGTAATTCGGGTTGCAGCTGGAAGTGGTGTTCTGATGATTTATGCTGCCCTGAAGAAAAATGCCTCCATACTACGAATTATTTCATAATGAGATGTCATTAGAAGTTTATACAGTATTCTTGTTTATGGCGAGTGCCCTGTTAATTATTTAATTGTATTTTTATGATCCTTCCCTGATATTTTCTATATAAAAGCCCTCTGGGTCCTTATCGGTCATTGTTGGGTCCTTCTCCTCTGGGTGTGTCCAAACATTTACCTGTCGCTCTGACAATGCAAAGAAAGTAAAAATAACATCATATTTAATGTTCCTGTCCAGGGAGAAGATTTTTAATAGGTAAAATGTATTTATAGAAAAATATAGAAACAAAAATAAACAATAAATCTGTTTACTAAAGTCAAGACTGTTGAACAGCACATGTGCAGAAAGAATCGGTAGCACATCTCAACAGGTAGCATACTTCAACAGAACACCGGTTCCAGCAACGGCCGTCTGAGACACGGCTGCAGAAAAGTTATTTAGTACTGTTTTAACACATGGACCACATATCTGATAATATGGTGAAGAGTTCTTCATGCTTTTATTACAACTAGGCTGGACTATTATAACTCTCTTTATGTTGGTTTAGATCATTCCTCACTGCAGCTGGTTCAGAAAGCCGCAGCTCGTTTGCTGACTGGCACAAAGAACAGAGACCACATCACCCCTGTTCACTCCTGTTCATTCGTCTCTGCACTGGTTTCCAGTCCCTTTTAGGATCAATTTTTAAATCATGTTACTTGTTTATAAGGTTCTGAGTGCTGTTGCTACTCCATACCTTGCAGAGCTTCACCAGCCCAGGAGAGCGCTGAGGTCAGCTGATCAGCTGCTCTTAGATGTTCCAAAATACAAGCTAAAAACAAAAGGAGAGCTGCTTTTGTAATAACTGCACCTAAATTATAGTTTACCATCACATATAAGATTCTGCACAAGTTTGGGAACTTTTAAATCTGCACCAAAACTCGCCTCTGGCTTTTAACAATGTTTAAATTTTATATCAGTGTTTTAATTATTGTTGTGTTTTATGCATTTAATCAGAGCTTTTATCTGATTTTTATGTTATTTGTATCATGTTTTATTGCTACTATGTAATTGTAATTGCACAGCACTTTGGTCAAACTTTAACTTTAACTTTGACAATTCAGCGCTGACTTAAAGTTGAGGCCATGTTGTGAGTAACTGGAGCTTATTGTCCATCTTCAGGAGCTGGTGAGTGAGAAGCTGAAAACCCAACAGAGAGACAATGAACTGGAGAGACTGACCCATGAGCTGGAGATGAAACTCTTCAACCAAGAGCATGAACAGCAGAACATACCAGACAACAGGTGAGTACATACACAAGTGTTTGGAGCCACGTCTCTTTGTGTTAAAAATGTTTTTTTTATGTTCAAAGGTCCTGTTTTATCTTTACAGTAGGTTTAAGATGCTAGAATCAGAGCTGGAGTCGTCTCTTAAAAGCTCTTTGCAAATTAAAGATGAGAAGATATCTGCTCTGGAGGCTCGTCTGCTGGAGTCCTCCTCTCTGAACCAGCAGCTGCGGCAGGAACTAAAGACTGTAAGTCAGGTTAAAAGGTTCAGACCTGCAGGTCTGTTAGATTTTTCAGACCCAGATGTTATAATCCTGTCAATCACACAGGTGAAGCTGAGCAATGAAGCTTTACAACAGAGACAGCAGGAAGAGGCAGTGTGGACATCAACCCACCACAGCACTCCTACAGAGACCACCAAGACTATGACTGAGTGGCTGCGTGAAAGTCAAGAGGCAACAAAGGAACTGCTGCGGCTCAAAGACCGTTTCATTCAAGTGGAAAGAAATGTAAGCGAATGTTTCAGTTTACTGATATGATGTGGGATTAAATCCAAGCAGATGAACATCCTCTCTGTTTGGGATTCTGATGAAGGTCTGTTCCTGTTACAAATGACTTCTCTCCTTTATCACACACTGAACTGTTTATGTTCAGAACAAGAAAGTAAGTAGAACTGGACCATTTGGTTCATGTCTGACATGTTAACAACTCTTTTAAAGTTTTATATAATTGGAATTGAATCTAAAAAAATTATTCTTGAGCAGAATCCATTTCCTCTCTTTTCTTCTCCTCTGCAGAATGCGACTCTGGAGGCAGAACGCCAGGCTATGCAGACCCAGTTGAAACAGCTGGAAAGTCAAACTGAAAGTCAGCAGGCTCAAATCCTCGCCCTGCAGAGGCAGGCTGCTTCACTGCAAGAGAACAACACAACCCTGCAGACACACAACGCTAATCTGCAGGTTTCTTTACAGTCTTTACTGATCTCTGTAAAACTCTTATTAAAAACAAGTTTTATCACAATCTGGTAACCATTAAATCATACATGCAGCAACACATAAGCTATTATTCCACATTAACTTTCTAGTTTCCTCTGCAGGTGGAGAAATCTACTCTGAATTCACAGAGTGCCTCCCTCATGGCCCAGAATGCCCAGCTGCAGCAGCAGCAGTCTGGGATTGAAGGCGAGCGGGATAGCGCCATACGGACACGTGAAGAGCTGCGCAGTTCTCACGAGCAGCTGTTACGAGATCACGAACGGCTGACGGTTCTGCATGAGCGGCAAGTTATGGAATATGAGGCTCTGATGGGGAAACACGCCTGTCTGAAAAACGCCCACCGAACATTAGAGCTGGAGCATCGCACATTACAGGACAGGTGAGTCAGACAAGACTCAGAGAGGCTCTTTTCAAACAATGTGATTTGTCCATATGCATTTGTGTTTCTGCATGTTGGATGTTTTTAGATATAACAACCTGCAGCGGCAGCGAGCCAAGTTGGAGGATCTGGAGAAAAGCTTAAAGGAGGAGCAGCTGAGGATTGTTCTGGAGAAAGAACAGCATCAGACGACAGCAGCTGAATGTTGCAGGCTCCGCGATGAGAAAGACTGGTAAGGAAACACTGGCATAAACAACCAGACTAGATACAAAAACACTGGATTCACTGTCTTTTTCTTTAAGGCTCAACCAGACGTACCGACAGCTTCTTAACGACAATGACGTCCTGATGGTGGATCACAAGCAGCTCAAGAGCCAGTTGAATGAGTCCAAGCTGGAACACACCTGGCTGGAGGCGGATTTTTCTAAACTCAAAAAGGAGTTTCAGGAACTGGACATCACCTCCACAAAACTTACCAACCAGTGTGAGGTGAGCACATGCAGAATGTTCCCATCGTCTGGTATCAGCGCTCAGATATCTCCCACTGACCTACACGTTTTTAAAATGACTTTGTGACGATTAGATTAACTAAAGACACATTCACATATTTATATCCATTTTCTGTGATTCTTAGTTGTTGAGTCAGTTAAAAGGAAACCTCGAGGAGGAGAATCGTCACCTGCTCGGCCAGATTGAGACCCTGACTCTACAAAACCGCACCTTGTTGGAGCAGAACATAGAGAGCAAGGATCTGTTTCATGTTGAAGAGCGACAGTATATGTAAGTAAAACAAAAACATAAAACTGGTATTGAAGTGAATATTTTCTCAATTATTGATTCGAAGAATGTTTGTAGTATTTTGTATTTAGTGCTGCTTTGTGTTCAAGTCTACATTTGGATTTAATTCATTTCCGTTCATCCTCACAGCTGTTAGTGTTTCTGTCATTTCAAATTTGTTATTTGTAAAATAAATTACCCCAGAAATAAGGCCAGTGAAAGAAACGACTCACATTTCTATCCTCCCACATCCTCACTCCATTTTTCTGTTCAGTGAAAAGCTTAATGATTTGAGAAGGCAGAAAGAGAAGCTGGAGGAAAAAATAATGGACCAGTACAAGTTTTATGAACCTTCACCTCCTCGCAGGTATGTAGCCTGTAATAGTCACATCCATCTTTTCATGTACAGTGAGTTTCACATTTAAATTTTAGGAGCGTTAAAAACACAACAGAACATTTACTGACTTTATTACACCCACAAAAAACTTCAAACTCAGACCATCTTTGAAGTTTGTCTCTAAAAGCAACTATCAGATGACTTTTAAGTGACTGTTGCTTCTTTTTTTTTTGCTTGATTGTAATCAGATTTCTGTCTCACCTCCAAATGTTTGCCCTCCTGATTTTTGCCAACGTGTGTTATATCGGTATACTTTTTCACTACTTTCATTACAGACGTGGAAACTGGATAACTGGGAAGTTAAAGAAACTAATAAAATCCAGCAGCCGTGAGCATGGACCTGAAACCACCAACGTAGCTGCTGCTGAGCCCCAGTGTTTCTCCCATGACAACTCCTTCATCAGCTCAGATGGATCTGGAGGCTCCGCCTCCACCTCAGCAGGTGATGCCGTCTCACAGCAACGTAACAGCAGTGAGTAGAACCATCTTCGGCTCATCAGATCATCGATCTCAGAAAGGGTGAAAAGATGATTCAGGAGTTTGATTATATAAAGTCCAGAGAGGCATCAGAGACTCAGTAGCAACAAAAAAAAAAACAGAAAAACACAAATAAACATGTTTAAATTAAAGAAAACATTTTGATTTGCTATGACTATTATTGACAAATTTTACAAAATGTGTTCTTGAAACAAATTTAGAATTAATTTATACTGAGCGTGTGGCTATGTTGACAACATTAACATTTCCTAATTAATTTATTTCAAAGAAATGTTGTATCATATCATGTCAAGGGAGACAATATTCCTGTTGTGTGAACTTTCTTCAGCAGTCCTGAGTATTTCTTTCCTTGTGTCTCTTTCTTGCATTTATTCACTCCTCCCATCATCCTGGGATTCCCTTTTTCCCCTTGTCTTTTCCTTCCCTCCCATCTTCACATGTCTATGTCCCATGTGGTCACACTTCATGTTAAAAAGCCCCCGTGAAAAAGTTTCCCCGTTTGAGGCTAAAGGACAAAGACAGAGTCAAGACCCTCTTTCGCCATTCTAAGTGTAAGGAAGATTATAATCCCTGTGTCCGCTCTCATCTTGATTATTTTTCACTCTTATTGTAATTATCCTGGCAGTGTTGATGCCTTACTGGATCACTTCCATGATGCTTTCAGAACTCTGGCTGCACATTCATTTTTGTCAGCTACTTCACGGGTTTCCATGTCCACATCATACATCACTCATTCAGCAGGTTTTCCTTTGATACTTCAGATATAAGCTGAAAATGATTCCTGCTATTTAAGAGATAATTTCTAGTGTTTTATTAGAAAAGCCAAGAACAAAGTAATGCTGCATTGTAGGAAGACACTGGTGCTGCACAAGCTTTGTCCTACTGCAATCTGGAGAATCCCCAGGTTAACAGTGGTCTCCTGCCCATGTGACCAAAGAAAAAAACTCTTAATCACCTTCACCGTTTCACCTGACTGTCCCTTTCCCACATCTACTTCCTCTGCTTCTTCATCCATCAATGTAGCCTTGAGCAGCTTACCCCACCCCTCAGCTTCATCTGAGGCACAGCAGGAAGATGCTGATGTGGAGGACCCGCTGACCTCATCCCTTACTGCTTCCATCCTGTCTATCCTCCACCTTCATCCCACTACCACTCTGCCATCTGGACATTGCAACAGCAGCAACATCAGTGACACTGTCTCAGATGTTTCTGAGCTGTGGTTGACAGGTAGAGGCATCTAGATTTCATCCTCATTAGCAACATAGATTAATGTTTAAGAACATAGAAAAGTAATAATGCTGTTGCATGTCTTATTAAAGGCTGAAACTGTCAGTCACTTACTACCACTGAGTGATTTCTTATTCCAATCCCTACAGACAAAGATTCAAATGACAGCACTGTGCCATCTGGATGTGAGGACAGCGACGAGCTGCAGGATCACGGTAAAACCTTCTGGATGTTTGTTTAGAGGATTCAGTCAGAATGCAGATGTGTAGCCAGCTCAGGAATTAGGGTAAACCCTTCAAATTGCAATCATGACCTTATTTTTAAATTAATCTCTTTGCTGATCGCAGAGGCCAGCATCTAGTCCAGAAAGGCTTGACTCTGCTGCTCCCTGTTGGTCATTATGAGTATTATACAGATAACAAACATTTCATAAAATAATGTAAAAAAGAGAATGTTAGTTTTCTGCATATTGTGTTCAAGGTATTTTAAAAGACATCTTAATCTCTTCTCAGGGCTGAATGGAGTCCAGGGTCGAGCACAAAGTGAGAGCAGTGGTGAGTTTAGCTTGAACATGGAAAATGAACCGTGGTCAAACGACAGCAGTCCTGTCCAGAAGCCCCCGTCACGCAAATCCTCCTCCTCCTACCAGCCACCCAGTGATGCCTCCACCCCACAACACTCCATAAAACTGCTGCAGCACAGGGAGAAAATCTCTTCTGTGCAAATTCCCAACAATCAGAAATTAGATACTAAGTCTGTACAAAAACTGAAGGATCCTGTTTTGTCTCAAGACTTTTGGCTCACAAGAGGCACTAAAACCATCCGAAGGGGCTCAAGAGGCAAAGTGGCCCGTCGTTCATCAGATTCAGGAGGCATTAGCAAAATGAACTCTGAGCTTAATGGGATATCTCTGAAAAATGAAACATGTCGAGTCTCTGCTTGTTCACCAGTCACAGTGCTGTATGTTCAGGGTAAATCTTCTTCAATGTCTGGCTGTCTCAACTGTTTCTCCCCCCCTCTGGTGAAAGAAGGATCTCTGAATGAGTTCAGGTCCCCTAAAAATCTCCCCCGTGCCAGCAGCGTCATCTCCACAGCAGAAGGCTCATCCCGGCGCTCCAGTGTCAGCAGTGAATGCAGAGTGATGATCAGGACTGAGCCTGTGTTGGTTTCAGAAGAGGAAACACTGAGTCCGAGTCAGAAACAAGAGTCTGAGCCCATTCCTCCAGTTAAACCCCCGAGAGATCCATCTGTTGTTGTTCTCACAAAAGGCCACAAATCCCCTGTGCAGGAGTCCCTCCTCGGCTCCTCGTTCACTTTTAACTCTGTCTTCTCAAACACAATCTTCAGTGATTCTGAGGTCACTACAACAACAACAAACCTGGGTGTGGTCGACATCAACCAGGCGTTCCTCTGTCCCAATCTGACTCTGATGGAAAACTTTCCTCTTGAGAGTCAGGAATCTACTGAGAAGACGTCACAACTGCTGCTTAGTTCTGAAAATGAGGAAAATCAAAATGCAGAGCAAGTAGCTGGTCTCGAAGGGAAGGGCCAGCTGCTCACAACTGCATGAAAGCAGTCATCTTATAATTAGACTGTTCAGGTTCATTCAGATAAAGCTTTTTATCCTCATACTAACCCTAACAGTCCAACACCTTATTTATTGTCAAATGTATCTGCACTGTTCTTTTTCACAGAGTGTAAAGTTATTTTATGTGTTCAATAAAAATATGTTTAAATGTTTTTAGTTTAGATTTTCTGTCATTCTGTTCAGTTTGTAAAGCAGTAGATCCAGAGTTACAGTCAAAGGTTTTCATCTTGGTTCTCAGTTCTTAGAAATTAATTCAGCTTTCATGAATTAATCAAGCAGAATTTTTTTCTCCAATATTTGTTAGTTTATTGAATATCAGTCGATACTTAATTGCCTTTAATTTGCCATTTTCATGATCCTATTTTTGTGTTTGCCAAAATAGTTTGTTCTATTTTTCAGATTCTGTTCACATTCTTCCTTTTCCTTGTAAAGTCTTAAACATATTTCAGTGCTTTGTGTGTCTCTTGAGTTATGTTGTCATGACAAAATGTATCTTGTTTGATAAAATGTGACCCTGAATGCTATTTTCCCAAAATAAAGAAATAATTTGTGTAACTGTTTGTTTGTTTGTTTTTTACATTAATTATATGAGTAATGTATAAAAAATGATTGACAGCATATTGAAAAATTCTATGTTGTTCTGTATTAGCAAAAACCATGTATAAGTTAAAAAACTAAACTGGAAATAAAAGAAAAAAACATGTTTGTATTCACAACAAAGTAAGAAATGCAGCAAGATATCAACCAAAATGTTAAAGGTTCATTTACATGCACGTGAGAGTTATTATTTGTACGTTTTTCGACATTTTGCCGAATATTGGATAGATATTCTTTTCTAAACAGCTCATAATCTTTGATGAAATTCAGTCTACAAATCAATTAAAATTAACAGAAAAAATCTGACACAATAAAATATTCTGGTTAGTCAAAAACACAAGCAGACCATGTTATTGTTTCTCTGTATTTTATGAGTAGAATCCACTTCACAGCACCTGACGCTCACCTGGCTAGTCACAACCTGAAACTATTGTTTTCTCTTTTTTTATGCTGAAAAAGCAAGTAACTGGAACATCCATTCATCTAAAAACCATTTTCTGTACCTGTTTGTTCCTGTGTGTGTGCAGGGTCATGAGAGGACAGTGCTTATCTACATGAAAACAAACAAAAACAAAACAAACAAAGGACATGTTAGAATGTTATCCACAAGCAGCTTGGAAATTATGCAAAAGTAAAATGAAAATTCAGACATTTTTCAACCAAATGGTTCTTTTTTTATTCGTATTTTGTTTCTGTATCCAATGTCCCGGAATACCAACAAGGACTTTAATATAGGTTTACATAGATAAATGTAATTAAACTAAGGACACTTTAAATACATGAGTTTAAGTTACTTTATCACTTTGTTCTGAAACGCTGAAGATGAATTATAGAGGTAAAAAGAGTTTTTAACGCAACATAAAGAAGTACATTTCATTTAATTAGTTTTTTGTATATGACGTAACACATGGACACGTGGCCGCCTCGTGTTCTCATTGGATATGAGAATATTCACGTGAGACAACACGGAAGTTGACACCTTTCTGTGGAAAGATTCGTGCCTTCTGGTGGGTGAGTTCAGTGTGGGCTGACGTTAACCGAGCTAGCTGGAGTGTTTACGTAAATTATACCGTGTTGTTCGTCGGTTCTACCCGGGTGTTGGCACGATGCTGAGTGCCGCCGCCGCAGAGAGAAACAAGGAGCCCATCCTGGCGGTGCTCCGGGACCATGTGAAAACCGAGAGACCTCTGCAGGCTCTGGAGATATCGTCCGGTACCGGACAACATGTCGTTCACTTTGCAAGAGGTCTGCGGAACATAACCTGGCAACCTTCTGAGTATGACCGCCAGTCTCTGGTCAGGTAAGCACAGGTGATAGTTGCCATCGATGGAACATCTCAGAAAACCTTTACGACACTGCTGCTCATGTGCGTTTTGTTTAAGGGAGTGTGACATAACAAAGTATTTTGTTTGCACTCTCAGTATAGAAGCGTATAGAGCTCACTACCAGCTGAACAATGTGAAGCCTCCCATCCACCTGGATGCTTCTCTGCCCCATCAGTACTGGGGAGGGATTCAGCCAGAGAGCCTTGACCTGGTGCTCAACATCAACATGATCCATATTTCTCCTTTGGCTTGTACAAAGGTAGAACTGTTACACCATCGCGGGTCACTCTGTACTGTTGTTTAACTGGATGTGATGGATCTGTTCTGTTTTTATCAGGGTTTATTCAAAGGAGCTGCTGCCCTGCTGAGGCCTCAGGGTCTACTTCTCACATATGGGGTGAGTGAAAAACATTTCAGATATAAATATCAACATAAAAGAATAAGAATTAACACTGCATGACCTGCTTTCAGCCATACGCAGTGAATGGTCAGATCACACCACAGAGTAATGTGGACTTTGACTACAGTTTACGGCAGAGGTAAAGCTCTTTGTTTAATTACACCAAAAGCTTGTGTGACAATAAATGAACCCACAGACGCATGTTTCAGAACAAAATGTTAAATACAAAAATATATGCAAAGAAATAATGTTTCGTCTGCTGGTTGATGGTGTTTTTTCTTGCAGAAATCCAGAGTGGGGACTCAGAGACATCTCATTTCTCAGCTCTGTTGCACAAAAAAATGGTTTATTCTTGGAGAAAATCGTAAGTAATCAGCTCACAGAAGCCAGTCCATATTTTCTCCCAACACAAACTTCAGAAACTGCTGTGGGGTTTAAGATCTAGAACTTTGTTTTTGTTTGTAGGTGGAAATGCCAGCAAACAACAAATGTCTCCTGTTCAGGAAGGAAAGTTTGGTGTGAGGTGTCCGGATGTGAATTATCTGAACAAACAGGATGCCTTTTTAAACCTCATATGGATCATCGTGGCTTTGTAGTTTGATGCACACTGACTTTAATCAATTTTATCTGAATTGTTCCACTTTTATTCATTCATTGTTTTTCCCGCTGAGATCAAGTAAATCTTACTGGTGGACTTAACTTCACTTACAACCACCTTTTCAATTCATGTATTTTTATTATTTTCATATTGGTGACTTAACAGAAGTGCTTTAAAAGAGATAAAACAGATTATACAATACATAAAATGCATAAATATTTAAGACATCTGTGTAAATAACTGTTGTAAAGGATATAAAATAAAAGCATTTCACAAGAGTAAACACTGGCATCACAATCATTTTTTTCTAGCTGCTATCTTGTTTCTTATTTTTCACATTTAAAAAAAACTCATGACACATTAAAATACATTAATATTTAAAGTTGTTCAAAACAGCTTTGCAGCAGTGGTATAAATGAGTTCACAGCACATCTGGAAAGGACTGAAACCTGAGCTGGAAAGAAAACAAGGCGTTATTTTTTATTTTAATATCTGACACAAATAACCAGTCCGTCCAATTACCTTTAGGATGACTCACATTTCTTTTTATTGATAACGTCACGCAACTTTTTGAGTCTGCGTTCAGTTA
Source organism: Pachypanchax playfairii (assembly GCA_006937955.1). Taxonomy (NCBI): domain Eukaryota; kingdom Metazoa; phylum Chordata; class Actinopteri; order Cyprinodontiformes; family Aplocheilidae; genus Pachypanchax; species Pachypanchax playfairii. Next base: position 6,855,409 of record SSNP01000012.1, read on the forward strand.
TAGCTTTGACATAGCTGTCTGACTGGATGATGGCCATACCATCCTGCACCACGCCCATCACTAACAAGGGGTTTTCCTCCATAGTGATGTTGGGACAGGGACAGCTCCAGTCAATCTTGGCGATAGTCACCTCAAGATGTTTGGTACTGAAGAAAGTCAGGCCCATCTTTTCATCCCTCAAAACTTCTTCCAAGCTAAAGCGAGCCAGACCAGAGTCCAGATCCTCAACGAGCTCGGTCAGTCTGCCCACAATGGCAAAGTCACTGCGGCACAAGCTGGGCATCATTTTTCCCCTCATCCGACAGGTCCTGCATGGTCTCCGTTTGGGTTGTGGACAGTTTGACTCACACTCCTTTTTGGTGTGGAAGTTGTTGTCATTCCCATGACAACCACCATATGCAAAGGCCTGGCACTGCTTCATCACGGAATTCCAGGCCCATCGTGCTTCCCAGTTTTTACAGGGACCCTGAACCGCTGGCAGGGAGCAGATGCCCATGCCTTCTCTCTGGCAAGATGCTTTACACTCCTCGTACGTCTGAAAACGATTGCGACTGTCGTCACATCCACTGTTACTGAAGGTCATGCAGGAGCCCACCTTGCTGTCATAATACCAATCAACATGGCGTTCTCCACTGCAGACTCTCAGGTCTACTTCTGCCAGGCAGTCCGCTGGGGAAAAGGGGCGTCCCATGGGCATCTCAGGATCTTCAGAGAAGTCATCGTCTGCTCTGCGAATGACTGACAGCGGATAGTCTGCACGGAGAACTCCTATAGAATTCCTTGCTATACAGGTGTATATCCCTGTGTCCCACACCTGGGCATTGTAAACGACTAACTGTCCGATGTTTGTTATTACCACGTTGCCGTACATCTGGTCGGGTCTCATAACAAGTCGTTCACGCTGATCACCTTGTTTCTCCCAAGTGACATCCGGTCTTGGAACTCCAATAACGTCGCAGTGGAAGCTGACTGTACCTCCAACATAGATGGACTGGTGGTGAGGGTTAGAGTACAGTGTGGGGGGCATGGGATCCTCCTGGGAGGATGTGGGGGTGGGGTAAGCTGTAGTGTCCTGAGGGACTGGACTTGTGTTGGGACCAGCAAGGTAGAAACGACAAGGAATCACAGTTAAAGTCACCCCTCGGATGCAGGCTTCCGCGTCCATGTAGCAGCGGTTAAAGTACGTGAGGCCGTCTGATGCGCAGGTGAAGTTGGGCTCTTTTTCACAGCGGTCCTGGCACTTGCAGATGGGCTGTCCGTCCCAGATGTCACAGGTTGCTCCTTGTTGGCTGCAAATGAAGCCTTCACAGGTAGCTGTGGAAGCAGGGTCACCATCTCCTTTCTCTCCACCCGTGCCATCAGGCTGAGCGGGAGTGCCATCAGAAAAACGAGCAGCAACACAACTGTTGAGGCCACACACATTGGTGCAGCATTTCTCAAAATCCGCACAATCCTGAACAAAAAGAACATTTCAATCAGGAAGAATAATTAAAAAGAACAAACAAAACTATAATCATATCGCATCCTTGTATGTTCTTTGCATGTTACTGAGGTTTTGAACATTCTGATAAGAAATTAACTTCGGAAACATTAAATCAAACTTTGCAGGAAGGGCCAGAATATCGGATTTTGAGTTTCAGCCCCACATCTGGTGTGTGCAGACTCTGGTTCCAGGCATGAACCTAGTCCATCTTGGCATGTCAGTAGTAAAATCAGATGAATGGATGTTGCACGTTAATGTTTAACTGACACAACAACAACAAAAAGCCATTACTGTTTTAAGATGAAACCTCCTGCCAGTCTTTATCCGTTTAGATCAAAGTTATGCCATGATTTCCATCGACCCTCATCATAAACCCGATAATTTAAATAAAAAACGAGCAGACCCATTCATATTTAACCAAGGTGAACAGGTTTGAAAAATGTTGGTAAAAAACACTTTCAACGACTGAACGTTTTTGCTTCCTGCACAAAAACAATTTTTGAATCCTGAGCATCATCACTGTTTAGTCAATCTTAACCTTTGGGCATTTTAAGGAACATCAGCATCATAATGTCAAGCATTACTTATGACATCACTAACAGCAGAACCATAAAAGTTCTGATAACCTCATTTTTCAGAACACGAAGAAACTGATCCAAAGTTTTAGGTGTCGTCACCTGAATCACCCCGCCCCCTCTGGAGGGGGGAGGGACAGGCAAACAAACCACACGTATCGAGCAGACAGAAGTGTTTAGTGTTCTTAGAAGAAAAAAAAAACATGAATTTTCTTCTGGTCACCCTAAATATAATTGTGTGTGTCCGTTTGTCCAGAAGCGGCTGTATCTCACCTCATCAGTGTTACATTCCCTCTCGCAGGTGCTCTGCGCATCTACCCAAAGATGTGAGTTCAGCTTGTTGGGACAGAATCCTTCGTGATCAGCTTTGGATCCTTCCACACTGCTACATAAAGAAAATTCGAGAAAATCCCACATCAAAAGCATCAGTAAACAGGCGCGTCTCCATCGTATCGGTAGTGGATTTGGACCGACTGCGTTCTGGCAGTTTGGATCTTTGGAATGTTTCTCTTCCAAGAGTTGCAGAGAGATTTCACACATTGTTGATCTTTTGAATGAGACGTCATCTGAGTAATTCCATCCCTCTTTAACGGGGAAAAGAAAAGTTGGCGATTTTTAAATCTTCTATTTTGTGCGTCGGTTTGAAGAAAAAACGAGGAAACTTTCCGTTTTAAAGAGCTGGAACATTAATGAGCAGTTTATATTCCTGTGGTCAGACAAGATATGCTAATTGGCTGCAGAAAATAGTCCATCTTGGTAATCAGACCAACATGAGCAAAATTCACCTTCGGGAACTGCGGAAAAAAAGCGAACGAACGCGCACAATGAGAGAAAGACGCATCAGCAGCCTTTCTGTGCAGTGTGAATGGAGGTGGGAAAGGGCAGCCCCCTCTGACCGCCCCCCTCCTCGTCCAGTGTCTGAAACCTTTATGAAGCAGCACCATGAGCCACGCAACTGGACAAACATTGTAAAAACATCAAAGACAACATGTGTCCTTGTTGCAAGCTGTTCCAGGCCGGTCCGGTCAGAAAAACCAGGTCCGACAAGTTACACGCGGTTTTCTGATTCGGACCCACAAACTGTTTTCATTGAGTTACTTCACGGTTCCAAACAGTTGCAGAAACTTGTTTTCTTGTATTAATCAAGTGAATTTAACACGATAAAAGTTGCCAGAGGCGCAAGACACGAGCACGAGAGCCAGTCTCGAGGCGTGTCGCATCTTGTCTCTCATGTTTGCGCCCTGCTTGTCTAGACAGGGGTCCAATTCCCATCGGGCCTCATTGACGCGCAGCTCAGAGATGCCTCGGTCAGGTGGGAAAACGTAAAGCAGCACATTTTCAACAGTGTGTGACTCCTCCTGGGTGCTGGCCAGGCTCAGGAAGACCCCCCCCCTCCCCGATCTTTTCATTGGCAGTGACCCTGCAACCTTTTGGTGACTCCTGACCGCGTTGCATTCATGCGCTACCCATTTTCCCAAACTGGCCAATGCGGAAGGAGCAGCTAATCAATGCAGACCCCCCCCACCCCCTCCACACACACGGGGTTTAATGCACTTAAGCACAAGCAGCCCAGGACTGGACAAAAGGAAGAAAAGAAAACCTCCTACAAGTCCCACTGAGCCTCTTATAAAAATGTCTGAATAAAATACAGATTCAAGAAAATAAAACACTGTTTTACCCTTTATTTTGATGCCGCTTATCGAATGAGACAAACATGTTAATGTCAGACCTTTTGATGCACTGCTACCATAGAGACAGTCACTATCAAGAGTTTCCATATAGTGCTTTAAATGTCCACCGAGAGTTCTGGTAAATCAATTGTTCTGATCTCAACCCACAACATAAAAAGCTCAGTTAAAACATGCAGATTTTCCACAACCTGAATGACCTTTTTACACAAAGAGCCACAGAAGATGCAGGTTTATCATGACAGAAGCTAAAATGTGTCATTTAAGAAAATGAATAAAATACCCAACATCCTTTCTGAGATATTCTCTGCATTCCACCCACAGTGGGTCGTGAATCAATTGCAATCCCCAACTATTCAACACATATTTGGCTGAAAAAGAAACTGAGCTGCAGCAGAGCCACCGAGCACTGACCATGAATGACATCCAAGTTTAAGAACCATCACTTTTCCCCTCATTCTCAGAATCAAACACAGAACCACGTGGCTGCAGGAAAGCTGAATATTCGTTCACATTCAGAATTATATACCGTGTACATAAAATATTCCATAAACAACCACCGTAGAATATCTTCTGGATTTTTTACAAATTCATGTTAGAACCCAGGAAGGAAAAACACTGAGAAAGATCAAATGATCTGTACACAAGTCTGTACATGATTCTCTCATCAGCGTCAATCATTCAACTGTCTCAAGACCCAAACTTAGCATGCTGTTGATAGCTAAATCCAATAAATGTGGTTATACATCAGATTTGGAGGGATTAAAAACAGCTTGCGTGTATATATGAGTGACTGACTAATGGGTATGAAATGGCTGGGTTTAAGTCTGCAGACATTTGAGGTCATGTTCAATTCGCCTCTTTAAATGAAAAAGACCTTTTTAATGGACTGATGCTGAAATTTTCTTTAATTCGAGTCTGTAAAATGACTGTTCCTCCCACCACTGTAAAAATAGTTTTAAATGAATACTGCAGCACTGTTGAGGCTGTGAAGAGACTTTTCTGCAGTACATAAAAGCCATAAGATACTGAATCGTAGCATGTCTGAAAACGTTCAGAGCAAGGAGATCCTCCACATGACGATCACTAAACAAAGACCAGCACAAAGACAGTATATGTACAATTTCAGCTTTAAATACCAACGAACAACCTTTTTCCAAAAAAGCGAGTCATTTGTAGTGTTTTAACAGCTGAGGGATCCAGTTCATATCTGTTGTTTCCAAGGAAACCTTGTTTGATTTAATCACTGTGTCTCTGTAGTATGGACAACAGCTAAACAAACATCCACAAGATGGCACCAGTAAGCACAACGTAAACAGAACCCAATCCATCTGGAAGTCGATTCCCCAAGTTCACATCTATATTCTGACAGCTGGGAGCTCTCCACGCTCTTCCTTGGCCTTGTGATCTCTTTAAGAAACATCTTTAATTTTGGCACAGAGGATGCAAGGATAACTCCGCCCCTTCACTATGAGATCTTACAGTTCCCTTTTGAGGATGATGAGGAGTACTTCGGAGGACTCTGTGGAGGTCTGAAGGACTTTGAGCGTTTCAGACTGCTAGCTTTGCTTCCACCACTGCTGCTACCAGATGCTGTGCTGTTGGCGACCGAGTATGAGCGTCCATGCATCATGACGGCATTCATGCCGTTGGCCATGGAGAAAGACTTGAGGTGGGATTTGATTGCAACAGGAAGTGGCAGTTTGTCAATGAGATGCACCGGTGTGCAGGAGACAATCGAACGGCAGCACAGGTCCTGGAGGCTGAAGACTGTGAAATGAGAAAAATTTGTTATAAGTGTGCAAATTGGAAACAAATACAGAGCTGTATATCTTAAATTTCTGTTTTTGTTGAGGCCTGAATATTTCAGACCAAACAAATTTAAATACGAGACAAAAAAAACCTAAGAACAAGTCTTTCACATCGCTTCACTCGTTTGCACGACTGTTTTATTTGGAGGGTCTTTTCACTTGAACATCCTGAAGTTCATGGTATCAATGTCTCAAAACCTTAATTTTGTTCAGCTTTTTGACTCATTCAGAAGTGAACCTACTGGTGAGCTAACCTTGCACTGCAAGATGGATTCTCGCGAGTTTTACCCACAAAAATCCATCTTGTACCTCTCCAGCTAAAACCGTCTATCTCTGTAAAAAATTCGGACCAATCATGTGTTTGCATTGTGCTTTGGGGCGGGTATTCAGGTATGACTCGCAGCAGGTGCCCAGGCAGGCAAAGAAAAACAAACATGGCTGAGCTGGTGGATGTATCCATAAACAGATAATTCATGATTTAAAGGAGAACGCCCGTTTTTTGCAATTGGGGCCTTATTTATTCTGTGAGATGTGTTTTACTCGTCATCAGTGGTACTTTTTTGCGATTCGGATTCGTCTCGGAGATTTTTGATTCACACGGCAAACACCTAAACGCCAATAAACGAGAGTCAGTTGGGCCTGCGTTCGCCGACCCTAAATCGATTTAAAATCAGTTCAAATCCGTTATTTTTTTAATCTGGCCATTAGGATACTCTATTGTTTTTTCCGTTCCAGTGCCATTTTGAATCCTGCGCTCATAGAAATGATATTTTTTAGGAAGCTAAGCCACTGCACCAATAGAATGGGCGCGCGGAGAGATGACGTCACTCTCCCGTCACTGTAAAAAATATAATTTCTATGAGCGCAGGATTCAAGATGGCACTGGAACGGAATAAACAATAGAGTATCTAAATGGCCAGATTAAAAAAATAACGGATTTGAACTGATTTTAAATCGATTTAGGGTCGGCGAACGCAGGCCCAACTGACTCTCGTTTATTGGCGTTTAGGTGTTTGCCGTGTGAATCAAAAATCTCCGAGACGAATCCGAATCGCAAAAAAGTACCACTGATGACGAGTAAAACACATCTCACAGAATAAATAAGGCCCCAATTGCAAAAAACGGGCGTTCTCCTTTAACACAGACATAGTAACTTAAAGATACGAGTTTGTCTGGATAATTTTTTTTTTAATTTTAATAAATGAAATCATCATTTGAAAACCATATTTTGTATTTACCTGGCTCACTTCTGCCTGGAAGTAACATTTGTTTGCTGAGGGGAAACTTTTGTTTTTTTAAATCTAAAACAAACATACTTTGCACACCACACCACCATACCTCAAAACTTCAACAGTCTATAGATGTTTTTATTAGGTTTAAAAAGTGTCCTGAGAAGCCAAAACACCCCCAAATTTCCTTTCATTAAATATTGGCACAGATTTTTTTATGCATAGCTGTGTTACTACTCTCAAATTGAAACAAAAAAGGTTAGATTAAAAGAATTTAAATATTTCACTCTGTTTCAATGTATATTCAAATCCCAACCATTTAAATCTTAACAAAGTTTAAACTTTTGCCCATTTGTTTTTGTTATTTTAATAAAAAGAGCAGAGCCTTACCTCGGTTAGGCCTCCAGAATTTCTCCATCCCGTGCCTCATCAGCACAATGCGTGACAGCTCTGTGAAGGACTCGATGACATTGAAGTTGCAGAGAGGACTGACTTCAAAAAAAGTCATGCTGTTCTTTTCAGCGTAAGCCCTCGCCTGCTCTGTTGGCACCTGTCGTTTAAATGCCAGATGAAGGCGGTTTCCCACGAGGATCCGAGGAACACCTGGAGCATGCTGAAGGAAACGATGCAACGCATCTATATTACTTTATTAAACTAACACCTGTCCTAATACTACATGTACGAGTCTTCGATGTACAGACCGAGTACCACATAAGAGATGACATTATGAAATTACTTAAACACACATTAGTCCTCCATCAGCATGTTTATTTCTTAATTAACTATAAACCAAAAGTTGACAGTTATTACCTCATCAATTTCCCGAATCCAACGATCAATTCCATCAAACGACCAGCCGTTAGTGATGTCATAAACGAGCAGGATGCCCTGTGCAGGAAACAAGTTCATGGAAGCCTCGTTACTTCAACACTAACTAGCCACGAGTGGAGAGAATGATTTGATGGCTTTTTATAGTTTTGTATTCAAACAGAAACTACAAAAACAAGAAATGTTGTGCAGATTATTGTGACTTTCTGTTTCTAATAACTGTTAGATCTTAAACAAAAAGTATCACTCTGTGAGATAAAGCAGCAACCTAACCATCATGCAGTCAGCATGCAAATTTATTAAGATCTCAGATTTGTTTTTAAACAACACTGACTGAGAAACCTTTCAAATCCATGACTATCAAAGCTCAAATTTATTATAAAAAAAAACAGGCAAAACAAAATGTAAATGTGGGCCTTAAGAATTCTGTGAACCTTTACACAATCTGATAAGAAACATTTCTCAGTCAAAGCAACCTTACTCACGGAATGATGGAAACTTTAGTAGCAGACAGCAGAACTCTATAAACCCAACACTTTCTTTAATCTGGATTAAAATATAGTTGATGCGCACAGATGCTATGTTCTACCCATTTAAAAATCACCTGTGCACCACGAGAGTAAGACCTAAAGATGGTGCAGAATCGGCCTTGTCCTGAAGTGTCCCTGTAAAAAAAGCAGACAATGAGAAACACTTATTTTATACTCCAATTTACAGGTCCATGGGTTCAGTGTCGAATGATTTTCATATAAAATCTTACCATAGCTCTAATTTCACCCTCCTCCCATCCAGAAGAATGGTGGTGGTCTTGTAATCAATCCCTGAAAATGCACGAAATCCACACAAAATAGGTTAGAGATGGTCATTTCAAGCGATTCATTCGAGACTAAAAAAGTGAGAAAAAAGTCGCAATTTACCGCTGCTGTAAGCATAAGGAGACTCCACAGATCCGTCCTGCAAACTGTCCAAGATTTCACCCTTTCCTACATCACTGTCTCCCACCAGAAGGAACTTCAAGAGATAATCGTAGCTCTTGACAGGACTGTTTGGAGCTCCCATCATCCCACGCATTGGACCCGCTTCACAGAGAGCTTCTTTAGCTCACCAAATACGTGCTTCTCGGTGAAGGAGATGATCCGGGAGAGTCCAGACCGCCGTTTGACGTTAGCGGCAGTTAACTGGTTTTAGCTGGTATGCTAACCTACTAATCCTATATTTAGCTTTAAACACTGCTATCACCTTTAATAATCACCACATTTCACTAGATTTAACGGTGGAAAATGTTATGTATTACTATCGATTTAACAGATACGTGTTAAAAACACAATCGGATGATAGCTAGCTCGTTAGCTGGGCCAGCTAACATAAACGTTGCAGTTTCATTCTTTACCAAACAGGAGCTGCAAATTAAAACTTAAGTTGTTTAAACACTGATTTACCCAATCTACTGAACTGAATATGACTTCCTCTTCAGTTTAATTTAAAAAGTACATGCTAATAAAGGACAAACATCCCGCAGCAGCAGCAGCTTCCACCGTCACAGGTCTGTGAACTTCCTTGTCGCCATTTGTTGTTGCGTAATATCCGGAAATTGAAAAAATAAAATAAAATATGAAATTTAAAAATAAAGCATGCGATGATTGTGGGCTTTATGCAGTTATGTTTTCGAAGTGAAGCTTGGTTTTTAGAAACTGTCATTTAAAAGCTTTAAAAACTAAAGAAAATACAATATAACAGAAATACAATATAGAAGACAGACATGAACGGAGGAAAAAGGCTTTTAAATTCTTATTAAACTAACAATTAAATATCTTCACATAAAAACCTAAATTCTCATCTTATTGAACAAGTATTTATATCTTTTTATGCTTATTGCTGACACAAGCTTCATTTAAGTTGAAGACTTGGTTCTTTCTTGTTGTGTTTGTTGAGAAAAAATGTCCTTTTGCTGCCTGAATTGTGTATTTAAAAAAATGTTAAATTAGCAGAGTGACAGATTTCAAATTTAATTTATTATTTATATTTTTGTTTGCATGTGATCACAACCCACAGCAGCTGTGGTGAGTTGTTTCTTGATTGCAGTGTAGAAAGCAGGTGAAACCCTGCTGCAGGTAGACTGAGGGGTGAAAATGTTGTTTCTGAACGTGGGACTTGCATTCCTGGTGTTTTGCTCTGCCTGCTCTGGAGTCCTTTTAAAAGATTCTGAATCTGAGCAGGAGAGAGAAAAAAATGTGACAAGTGAGGAAAGTTCCTTACCAAAACCCAAATTTTGGAGTGGATTAGTTACAGGGCCTTTCACAGATGAAGCAAAAAAGCTCCCCAAATATCTTACTGTCCCAGTTTCCCAAGATCACAGAGAAGATCTGAAGCCAGAAACAGGTGTCAGACAGATCCCCAGATGGCTCCACAAAGTGTTGCTGGGTGTTCCTCAAACCATCCCTCGAGCAGAAGAAGCTACACAAGACTCCGACTTGATTGGGATTCTGTGTTATCTTAATGGAATATATGTAAGAATCAGAAGGGATGTATTTAAGTCTGAGATGGCGTACAAATACTTGACTCTTGGTAGTTGTCCTGTCAACCAAGTTTCTGAAGACCACTACTACCTTCTGTATTCTCTGAAAAGAGACTGTGGATTCAAAGTAAAGGTTAGTTAAAATAATTGTTTTTCTCTTTTTAGTTTTTTCTTTGTGTTTTATAATATTTACAGCACTTTTGTTTGATTTTGACAGAGTTTTCCAGATTATTTTACGATCAGCATTTCACTCCACTATAAGCCAACTGGTCCAGTTCTAAGGGACCTTCCTTTTAACATTCCTCTGCAGTGTAAATATCACAGGTAAGATTGTTCTATGAATTGACAAAAAAATTTTGTAGTTCAGTTTGTCATGAGATTGTGGAATATTGCATGTCAGTCATGATATTTTTGTCTAACAATTACAGGTTGTTTTACTCCTATAAAGTTGGCTTTCAGCCCAAACTGCAGGGAGGGACTGTTTTCAGAAAGCTTCAATCAAACAGCAGTTTCACAGTCTTCCCTCAAGATGGTATCCTTCTCAAATGTTTTCTGCAATGGTCAAACTATTGTTAAACTTGGATTTTCAGAACTCTATTTTAAATACTGAGCTGAACGAGAGAAATTTGCCTTTTCTGAGCAACATTACAAACCAGATTTCCACACTAAAAGTTATCAGAAATCGGACAAACAGTGTGAAATCACTTTATTGAAAGAAGTTGTGAAAATGGCAGATTTAAACATGGAGAAACATGTAAAAACATCTTTTGACCTTTTATTATAAAATCAGAATTTTTTTGTTTACACATCTTTTGACACATTTTTAGCTTAAACATTTATTTCCATTCAGCCACATTTTTTTTTTTTTTATCTTAAACAGTCAACGATGTTAAAACATTATTACACACACATTCAATACTATAAAATGGAGACAAAATCTGAAGAATTTGTTGTTAAAATCTAAGAAAAGCATTTCTCAGGCCATGCTGCAGTGATCTAATTATCCTGTCTGACTTCTTCCATCCTGCTGCAGCATCTGGGAAAATAATCATCAGCAGAAAAATCTACAACTTAGGAGATCTGATGCATTTTGAGGCTCATGGACACGACAAAACGGAGTCCGGAGAAATGAGGATTTACATCAATAAATGTTTTGTGACTTCTTCCCAAAATCCCAACTCGCATCCTCGATATACAGTCATTGGAAATCAAGGGTATTATTTTTATTCCTGATTTAAATGTGAGAGTTTTTTTGTTTGAGTTAAACGTGTCTTCTCAAATTTCAGCTGCATGATTGATAGCAAGGTGACAATGCAGTCAAGATTCCTCCCTTCTGACTCAGAAATGATCCAGAAATTCAGCGTGGGGGCATTTGTTTTTAAAGAGGATGTTTCCACCACTTCTCCACAGGTATGGTAAAGAACTGAATTACAAGCTTTTTAATGGAAGATTTGAGTTTATATTAAAACAGTGTCTTTCAGCAATTCTACATGCACTGTGAGATGTCTGAAGGGCCTCTTACTCCAACCCCGAGCTTCAAGGCCTGCAGTTTTGATCACGCTACGCACAAGTGAGTTGAGACGTGCTAAACTTGCCTGCAGTAGAATTTATTGGAGGCGGTACGTGTGTTCAACGGCCAAATCATGAGCTGCATTTTGACCTGCTAATTATGTTTATGATTCAGGTGGAAGGAGCTCTACGGAAGAGACTGTGTGTGCAAATGTTGTGAGTCAACATGCCCATCAGCAGAACCACAAGGTAGAGTTCCACCTTTTTTTTTTTTTATTGAAGGGAGATGCAGTAAAACTGTCAATAAAATGCTGAAGTTTTAAATCTGATGAAGCAAATTTTTAAAAGATACTGGTGCAAATCAAAAAAGCTTAATTGCTTTGAAATGAAATAAAAAAGACAGTCTTGCAGGATGCAGAAAATTCAGGAACATTATAATTTGTTCTGTTTCAGCAAAGTCTGAGAGAACTGTCTCCAGTCACTCTTGGAAGGTTGGCTCTAGTGATGGTGAAGAAGATGCCCACCTGATGAAGCCTGCTGACACTGAACCAGTGATCTCCGACATGAAAAAGCAGACAGATTTCCTTGGTTGTGAATAAGTCTAACATTGTTTATCATTTCCAAGTTTAATTTGGGGACTTAATTATTGCAAAATCCTCATTTGTTCATGAATGAACTGTGGTCTAGATATTTGTGGTGGAAGTACTTTGGAAGAGGCTTAATTTCTAAATTGTGCATTGTTTGTATGCTGGGCAACATAATCATGGATCAGCATGTGAGCATTTCGAAGCATCTCCTGAAAATGCATGACAGCATTTTTATACAGACAGTCATGTACAACAAGCGGATGGAAGAGATTTACTGGCTTTGCTTTGGTTAATTCTGTGGGCAGTTCAATGAGCTTAGCTAAAGGGTTTCCAATAAGGACATGAGTCAGCAGCCTCTTCTCCAGGCTTTTCTCCATAAAGTCCAGCAGGTCTTGTAGCCTGCAAGCAACCAAGTTTGGGTTCCACTCAGAGGGTTTTTTGCGCAACAAAAGGTGCATTAGTACAGTTTTGAAATGAAAATCCTCCAGTGCGGTACTTCCTGATAATGCTTTTTGTCTCTTGTGAAGAAAACAAGCAATTTCCAGAGTTTGATTGTGGCAGGAGTTTTCAGGGAGACATTTGGAGAGATGTTGAAGGAGGTGGTCTTCATAGCTGGTCAAAGACAGCGTCCAGAAGGTGTCCAAATTACTGGAGAACCAAGGTGTAACGAAGAAATGAGCTTCAGTGTTGAACTTTACTGCTGGATTCACATTGAATTTAAACTTTTTCCCTGATCTGAATCGAATGACCAAAGCGCCCGGGGCCTCCGTGTAACAGATGTTAAGCTCAAACTCGTACTTATGAGAAATCTGTGCCCATGCTTGTTTGATAGTAGTCTGAAACCACCTGGTGACCTTTGATTTTGACAAAAAAGGAGTGTTTCTGGAGCACAGAGGACCATCATAAGCATCTACTGTTTTTGTCTTTACTTTCTCGTTGTGGCTGGGCAGTAAGCAAACCATATCATCAGCAGCAAGAGAGGACTGACAGGGGCAGCCATTTTGGATCTTCTTTTCTTCTACTACTTTTATTTGACCACAAACTTGCATGTCCAACATGTCACTCACCTGGTTGTTTGAGAGCAGGCACTGAAAACCATACGGCTCAGGTAACACAAAATGAACTATAATATCACATGCACTCACCATGTGAAAGTCCTCAATCACCACGCTGCTACTGTTCTCACAGATGGTCTTCATGGCCTCTAAGAGGTCATATGCAAAACCTTCCAAAAACTCATCCTGCCTCCACCTCTTCTCAGTTGAGACTTGAATGCAGTTATTGTAAAAATAATGCAGAGTATCAGCATCAGGTAACAGAACCTCAGACACTCTGGATATGGTCCTGGTTACCAATTCATTCATCTGTAAATGTTTCCTCAGGTAATTCCTAAAGAAACGAATCATGGAAATAAACGAAACTGTGTTCCAAATGTACCAGAGGTAATCCCTCTCCCATTCTGCAGCAGTTGATTCTTGGATTGTTTTGGTGGGAACATGTGATTCCTTTTCTTCAGAGGTGGAGTTTTCTCTCTCCTCCAGCTTCTTGTGGCGTTCCTGTTGATTACCCGACTCTGTGACGGAGCAGTTATTCAGCATGTCTTTTTGCTTTTGTTCAGTTTGGGTTTCACTGTTATATTTTTCCTGTATACTTACAGCAGATTCATCAATAAATGTTTTCCCTGGTATTTTCAGATCAACACTGTCTCTTTCTTGATTTTTCTCCGTGACAATCGAATCGGAGTCTGACATTTGGTCTTCTTCAGCGGCGTGCCGATCAGACCGAGCCTGTTCAGGAAGATTTGTGTCATCTTGAGGCCCTCTGTCGTCATTTTCTGTCATTTTAGTTCTGTCAGGTGCAGTAAGTTTCTCTTCCTCTCTCTGTAGCTTCTCATGCTTTTGCAAACTGCCGGTTTCATCCCACTCCTCAACCCCAGGGTCATTCCTTGGACACAGGAGAAAACTTAAAGCCACTACAAACACTCGTAGCATGGCTTCTTGCATCATCACTTCTGTTTGAGAAAAGATTCAGAAGTAACATTTGGTTAATTTTTTTAAAGCCTCTACCTAAGCTTATTTACATACCTGGCAAAGTACCATCACTAAGATAACAATTCATGAAATCAGAAAAAAGACAAAATACACACCTGAATAAGAGAATAATTATCTTAATGTGTTCCGGTGATGTATAAAGGAGGAAACGAGTACATGCAGCCTCAAGCTCTGAGATCTCTTCCTATTTTAGATGTGGGTTGTGACTTACTTCCTGTGCACCCTGCACATGTGTTCTGCTTCAACATTTTCTTGTGTGGCGTTCAGAAAAACGTTTCACTAACTTCCTGATATTTCTACTACACGGTGGGGGGAAAAAAATGTCAGTCACTTTCAGAGTTTTAGTTGTAAAACTCTGATACATATCAGACTTCATGCTTTTGTTCAAACAAACTGAATTGTAAATGGATTCATGAATACACAAACTGCCTTTTATCTTCTTGTGGGCTTCTAACTGGTTTGTCAAGCTCAGTTCTATACAGAGCTGTTCACAGGACTATTTGAAATCCTTTAATCCCTTTGACATTTTATAACTATCACATTTTATTTATATCTTGATGGATTTCCCTCTGGCAAAGCGTTCAGAAGCAGATTTACTTTTCACCTCTTTGACAGCAGCTACATTTTCCAGCCAAAGCCACCGACATTTGAATGGTTTGAAAGCTTTTTTGCATGTCTGAATTGTTAGAGCTGCGCAGCAACCTCAACAATCAGCACAGAAACCTACCATTTTGTAATTGGAAAACATACAGAATCTAAAGGGTGAGAATGACAGAATCGAAAGTATTTGAGTGTTTTATGAGTATTTGAAGAGGTTTATATTGAGAGAGTCTCATCTGAATGAGAACCCTCAGTCAAATCTATAAAAGGTGTGTGTGTGAAAGGAGGAGCTTAAAGAAGGGCTCAGGTTGAACGCCATCAGACAATTCGAGAAAGATCTTACAGCCAGACAGATGGAATAGAACTACGAATTATTTACTTTGTACTTTGATTTTATATGATTTTTATTTTCATCTGTAGCTTCAGTAAAAAGGTGAGTGAGAAGTTTGTTTTATTTTCTAAACATTAAACTAAACTTCAGTCTGAAAAAGTTGGTTCTGAATTCCACCAAAATGCATCATATCCATAAAGTTTATTACCAGATAATATTGTGATCTTGTTTTTTTAACACTTAAACTATATCACAGCATTAGAAGCATCAGATGTTTAAACTTCTCAGAGATTATTTACAATATCAGGACATCATTTCTTTAACATTTTAGCCACTATAAGAAAGAGATTCTTATTTTTGTCAAGAGGTTGAACGTTGCATCGGAGCTGAAATATTGGTGCTGTGAAAATGCTTTTCAAAAGCATTATTACTAAATAATGCTGCCTTTTTTATTTTTTGTATATCTCAAAACTGAATGTCTTTTCTCAGATCTAACTACCTCTAAATCTAAAGTCCTCCACATCTATCAAGATGGATAAGTTTCGTATGATGTTCCAGTTCCTCCAGTCCAACCAGGAGTCTTTTATGAATGGGATTTGTGGTATCATGGCACTAGCAAGTGCCCAGATGTACTCTGTGTTTGAATTCAACTGTCCCTGTATGCCCGAGTATAACTACACCTACGGCATCGGACTGCTCATCGTCCCTCCTATATGGTTCTTTTTATTGGGTTTTGTGATGAACAATAATGTGTCAGTTCTTGCTGAGGAGTGGAGAAGACCAACGGGAAACGTTCAAAAGATCCATCAATCCTGCGCTACATGCTCTGTTCTATCACACAGAGATCTCTGATCGCACCTGCAATCTGGGTGTCGGTCACTCTCATGGACGGCAAGAGCTTCATCTGTGCTTTCAGCATCAACCTGGACATTGAAAAGTTTGGGAATTCCAGTATATTTCGAGGGCTGTCAGAGACAGAGAGGATTAAACTTCTGGCGAGAATTCCCTGCAAAGACCTATTTGAACATAAGGAAATAGGACTGGCAGCAACACGGTACATCAAATGCATTTCACAGGTACACTGAAGTTTTAAACGCTTTTTCACAAAGCTGAAGCACGTTCTGTCAGTTTATCAGCTTTATGACTGAAATGGATTGTAGTTCTTCTCTGATGAGACTTAAAAGGAGAAATTTAAATGCCAATGAGATTTTGATCATAATAATCCATGAAATTAGAAAAATTCTAAGACTTTAATAATGTTTGTGATGACTTGCTGCATGTCTTTGGTGCAAAAGAGCTGCAAAAATCAAAATGACAATGCTGCAATAAGCCTACACAGACTTTATCAGCTGATTTGGAAAAAAGGGTCATACATGGCAACTTTAACATGAAAGCATTTTACACAGAATTCTGCATCTGCTTTAAAAAAAAACATCAAATGTTTATATTTTATAATTTCCCTTCATTTTAACCATCAAAGTCACATTGAAATGCAACACCTTGTTCATCCATTGGAGTCCATCAACTTTCAGTCAAAAAGCTTATATTTTCTTTATTTTTTACTTAAACAAATGATAGGACGTGTGTCTAGCTTGCAGTTATTTTAGTAATAGTTTTAATTACACTTCACTGTGAGTTGGATTTTAGGACATTGTGTTCTATGGCGCACGTTACACATTCATATGTTTTGTCTTTATGTCTGAAGCAGTTTCAATCATACAGCAGAGTTTGTTGACATTCTAAATACAGTTTGTTGTTAAAGATAGTGTAAATTGAGAAATATGTTTTGCCTTGTGGCATGAGTCATCTTACAGCTTGTGTGTGTGTGTGTGTCTCAGTAGCACCGTCTCCTGCAACCACAATAGCAGGATTTTCATGCTTAACTACAAGTAATAAACTTTTATTTTTTTCATCCTGAATTAGATGAACTAAACTGAAAGCCAAGTTAAAAAAAAATACTTTTTTAAAAGTTTTAAACATATTTTGCCACATAAGCATGAATAGCACAAACTGTACTGTCAGACAAGATCTAAGTATTTCTAAATTCCTGACTTCTGTTTTTAATTTCACTAAAATATTAAATTTTCCTCAGCTTACACGTATTTGTTTATTTGATGCACAGCTGAGTACCTAAATGATTAATTTTTTTTATTGTTTATAACACTTAGGCATGTGGATGGATGTTATTGCTCATGATGACCTTCACTGCCTTCCTGATCCGAGCCATCAGACCATGCTTCACCCAAGCTGCCTTTCTTAAAACCAAGTACTGGTCTCATTACATCGACATCGAGCGCAAGATGTTTGATGAGACCTGTAAGGAGCACGCCAAGAGCTTCGCCAAGGTTTGCATCCATCAATACTTTGAGAACATCAGTGGAGAGATGCAAAACTTCCACCACCATCATGTCAGCAAGGATGACAGTGATGAAGATGATCGAAGTGATGAAGATAAGCTTCTGGGTATCAGGGCCAAGGATGATATGAACAAGGTTTTGTGGAACTGGCACACCTGTAAGCCGGCTCTGGCTCTGAGGAAAGACCAGATGTACGATGAAAACGATGAGAAACTAAATGGAAAGATTAATGGTGCACTAAATGGGTTTGCAAATGGACACACCCAGAACATAGAGAAAAAGGAATGGGCAGTGTATTACAGCAAGGTCTGACGAGTACTAACACAAAAAGGTTTAGCTGCCAGATAAATACTGTGTTTCAGAGCTTTAACATTAGATTTATAGTTTTGAATTAAATCTAGTTTATTTACAGATTTATTTTGTTATAATGTACTGATAAACATTAATAAATAATAACAGTATACCCAGATGTGTGAGAAAACTAATATTTTACATGTGACATTTTGATAATTTCCAACATTTTTGTGGAAAACAAACATTTAACATTTGTTCCTGTTTGAAAAGGTGCATAAACTTTAGAAATATTAGTGGACATAAGAAGGACTCCTTCCCCTCTGTCCCCCATCACCATACACAACACAGCTGTAACTATAGTGGACACGTTCAGGTTTCTAGGGACCACCATCACCCAGGACATGAACCAGACAGCCAACATCAACACGGTCATTAAGAAGGTTCAGCAGAGGTTGAACTTCCTGCTGCAACTCAAGAAGTTTAACCTGCTACAGAAGATCACTGGTTCTGATCTGCCCTCCATCCAGGACCTGTACTCCTCCACCCAGGACCTGTACTCCTTCATCCAGGACCTGTCCTCCTCCATCCAGGACCTGTACTCCTCCATCCAGGACCTGTCCTCCTCCATCCAGGACCTGTCCTCCTCCATCCAGGACCTGTACTCCTTCATCCAGGACCTGTCCTCCTCCACCCAGGACCTGTACTCCTTCATCCAGTACCTGTCCTCCTCCATCCAGGACCTGTACTCCTCCATCCAGGACATGTACTCCTTCATCCAGGACCTGTCCTCCTCCATCCAGGACCTGTCCTCCATCCAGGACCTGTCCTCCTCCATCCAGGACCTGTCCTCCTTCATCCAGGACCTGTCCTCCTCCATCCAGGACCTGTACTCCTCCATCCAGGACATGTCCTCTTTCATCCAGGACCTGTACTCCTCCATCCAGGACATGTACTCCTCCATCCAGGACCTGTCCTCCTCCATCCAGGACATGTACTCCTTCATCCAGGACCTGTCCTCCTCCATCCAGGACCTGTCCTCCTCCATCCAGGACCTGTACTCCTCCATCCAGGACCTGTCCTCCTCCATCCAGGACATGTACTCCTCCATCCAGGACCTGTCCTCCTCCATCCAGGACCTGTCCTCCTCCATCCAGGACATGTACTCCTCCATCCAGGACCTGTCCTCCTCCATCCAGGACATGTACTCCTTCATCCAGGACCTGTCCTCCTCCATCCAGGACCTGTCCTCCTCCATCCAGGACATGTACTCCTTCATCCAGGACCTGTACTCCTTCATCCAGGACCTGTCCTCCTCCATCCAGGACCTGTCCTCCATCCAGGACCTGTCCTCCTCCATCCAGGACCTGTCCTCCTCCATCCAGGACATGTACTCCTCCATCCAGGACCTGTCCTCCTCCATCCAGGACATGTCCTCCTCCATCCAGGACCTGTCCTCCTCCATCCAGGACCTGTCCTCCTCCATCCAGGACCTGTCCTCCTCCATCCAGGACATGTACTCCTTCATCCAGGACCTGTACTCCTTCATCCAGGACCTGTCCTCCTCCATCCAGGACCTGTCCTCCATCCAGGACCTGTCCTCCTCCATCCAGGACATGTACTCCTCCATCCAGGACCTGTACTCCTCCATCCAGGACCTGTCCTCCTCCATCCAGGACATG
Source organism: Pachypanchax playfairii (assembly GCA_006937955.1). Classification (NCBI taxonomy): domain Eukaryota; kingdom Metazoa; phylum Chordata; class Actinopteri; order Cyprinodontiformes; family Aplocheilidae; genus Pachypanchax; species Pachypanchax playfairii. The sequence continues at coordinate 6,874,946 of SSNP01000012.1, forward strand.
TACTCCTCCATCCAGGACCTGTCCTCCTCCATCCAGGACCTGTCCTCCTCCCTCCAGCACCTGTCCTCCATCCAGGACATGTCCTCCTCCATCCAGGACCTGTCCTCCTCCATCCAGGACCTGTCCTCCTCCATCCAGGACATGTACTCCTCCATCCAGGACCTGTACTCCTCCATCCAGGACCTGTCCTCCTCCATCCAGGACATGGACTCCTCCATCAAGGACATGTACTCCTCCATCCAGGACCTGTCCTCCACCATCCAGGACCTGTCCTCCTCCATCCAGGACCTGTCCTCCTCCATCCAGGACATGTACTCCTCCATCCAGGACCTGTACTCCTCCATCCAGGACCTGTCCTCCATCCAGGACCTGTCCTCCTCCATCCAGGACCTGTACTCCTCCATCCAGGACCCGTACTCCTTCATCCAGGACCTGTCCTCCTCCATCCAGGACCTGTCCTCCATCCAGGACCTGTCCTCCTCCATCCAGGACATGTACTCCTCCATCCAGGACCTGTCCTCCTCCATCCAGGACATGTACTCCTCCATCCAGGACCTGTCCTCCTCCATCCAGGACCTGTCCTCCATCCAGGACCTGTCCTCCTCCATCCAGGACCTGTCCTCCTTCATCCAGGACCTGTCCTCCTTCCACCATGTCCTGTCCTCCTCCAACCAGGTGCTGTCCTCCATCCAGGACCTGTCCTCCTCCATCCAGGACATGTACCCCTCCATCCAGGACCTGTCCTCCTCCAGCCAGGACATGTACTCCTCCATCCAGGACCTGTACTCCTCCATCCAGGACCTGTCCTCCTCCATCCAGGACATGTACTCCTCCATCCAGGACCTGTCCTCCTCCATCCAGGACCTGTCCTCCTCCATCCAGGACATGTACTCCTCCATCCAGGACCTGTCCTCCTCCATCCAGGACCTGTCCTCCATCCAGGACCTGTCCTCCTCCATCCAGGACCTGTACTCCTCCATCCAGGACCTGTACTCCTCCATCCAGGACCTGTCCTCCTCCATCCAGGACCTGTCCTCCTCCATCCAGCACCTGTCCTCCTCCATCCAGGACATGTACTCCTCCATCCAGGACCTGTACTCCTCCATCCAGGACCTGTCCTCCTCCATCCAGGACATGTACTCCTCCATCCAGGAC